>JANTPZ010001275.1:0-26538 GCA_025593235.1 Vachellia pachyceras | reverse complement strand
ACAAATGAAATAAAATATTTATCCTATCAACAAAATAAGGAAACAAATAATGGAGTTGAAGCCTCAAAATGTGTAAAGAGATACATGCATTAAAGCTCAGAGGATAATCCATGTTAAATGTGATCTCTCACTAGATAACAAAATTAACCCATATTTTTTTCTGTGTTTAAAACCCAAATGCATTCATACTGTGCAATTTCATCATAATTGTCTCATGACTTGAAAAATCCAATATCCTGATGCAGTTGGTTGCATGCCTAGCATCCAAAATAGATAGAGAATATTCTTTCTTGATTATGTTCGTCTGCTTGTGTTCCACAGTCACATGCCCCCATAAGAGTGTTTATGCTTAGATAAGTTTTGTTTTACCAACATGATGTGTCCAACGGTCTAACTATGTTTTCTGAATTCTGCCTTTATTCACCATATTATTAACTGGATGGGTTTTGTTTTCTAATTTGTAAAATTGAAGATTGCACATATTAGTTAATTCTACTCCCTCCCTCCCTCCCTCCCTCTCTGTATGTATTTATATTGAAGCATAAATGCATTGATGGACACTGTTTGTTTTTCTAATTCGTAAAATTAAAGATTGCGCAAATTATTTAATTCTACTCCCTCCCTCCCTCTCTGTATATATTTATATTGTAACATAGATGCATTGATCCCCCCCTCTCAAGATGCTCTTATCCTGCAATCGTTGTTGGATACCATGCAGAATGTATGTTAAACATATAGTCATGATTGATCTGTTTCTAAGAAAGGTTCCGAACTCTAATAATGGCCTCTTTCTAGATTTATACCAACTTGCAAATAAATTTTCTTAAAAGTGGCATTAACCTAATCTTTTTCTTTTTTAAGGTGATAACCATAGTATAATGATATACTATCCCAGTTCAGCCGGTGGAGGTATGAAGGAATTGTTTAGGAAGGTGAGCTCTAGGACGATATCTTAGGCTCTTTACCCTGGAATGTTTACTGTTCTTGTAACATGAATGGGTGTGGAGAGCTTTTAAATTCCCTAGGGGTCATTGAAACTGTTGTTGGTATGTTTTAATTGGATTCTGTAGTATGGATTATAGAAACGTTGGTTTTTATTTGTTCAAGTGCTTGTAAGTCTATTACTTTAATTTTTAAGCACACAAGTTAAACTTACTGGGTGTGTATATACATGTTTTTTGGGAGATATGAGTCAAAACTATTCCTCTGCTTTCTCCTAGCAACTTGTGTGTTTGGAAAAGTTGGCTCATAGACATACTTTTTGGTACCTGCATTTTTTGCCAAGTCTTATGGGCAACATTTTCCCTCAAATTTTACAATATTAGGTTGGCAACCGGTCTAGTGAATTCCATCCAGAGGTGAGAAGAGTGAGACGTGAAGGCTCGTATATCTATGAGGAGTTTATGTCAACTGGAGGCACAGATGTTAAGGTTCGGAACGTTGAGGTTTATGTTGCCTTTTCTCCCTAAAAAGACCCTTTTAACACATATTTAGTTTTTTGATAACTTTTAAACAATTATAGGTGTATACAGTAGGCCCAGAATATGCTCATGCTGAGGCAAGGAAGTCTCCTGTTGTTGATGGTGTTGTTATGAGAAATCCTGATGGGAAGGAAGTAAGTAGCATGCTAAATATTCTAGTCTCTTTCCCCTTGTGTTTATTTCTGACCCGAATTTTTTTAAGAAAAATTTTGCTTGCTCTTTGCTCCATTTGGTATTATTAGTCATTAGACAGTAATTATGTGCATCAGCAGTTTATATTTCGTCCAGGGCTAAATTTTTTCTTTTCTCCTTTTTCCCTTTCTTCCTTTAAGGTGTCAACTTATCATTTATAGCCTTACCCTCAGGGTAAGCATTTTGTTGAAAAAGGATATATGTATTGATTATACCCTGTTATTTAACTCCTTGGTTTAAATATATTAATTACATAATTTCACATTTTGCGCAAAACTCTTCTTGACCAAACCTGTCTCTTATATCGCCTTTTCATTTGTCCCTAATATTTAGAAAATGTTCAATCTGAATTCTATACCAATGCCTCGTTGTTAAATTTTTTTATATCCTCCATTTGATATAAGTACACATTTAATTGCTATTTGCTTGGTAAATATCCACTGGTCTGTCTTGAACTCTTTAATATATTTTGGATTGGCTGACAGATATAAAAAGCCTATAGCATTCCAAAGAAAGCATGGGTTGCTGCCTTGAAATATAGATTGAAATTTCTTGTTGACCCATGTCCATAAATTTTGGGCAGGTTAGGTATCCTGTGTTATTGACACCTGCTGAAAAGCAAATGGCGAGAGAGGTTTGCATTGCTTTCCGGCAAGGGGTATGTTGTGCAGATGCGGTGACTGCTTGCCATGCAAAGATTCCTTATTTCTTCTTGTTTGTCATTACTACTGAAATGTTTGTTTAAACTGGAATCTTGTTAGATTTATTCTCTCTAGACTTAGATTGCTTAGTACCTATAGTTAGTTGAACTTCTATTGAATCTTCCAAATGGTCAAATAGATTTTTCTTGTCACGTGAAAGGAGGCTTTAGCTTCGATATGGCGAGCTCCTTTATCATGTTCTCGCACTTGCGCTTTCTTATTGAAATTTCATGACCAGTTTAGACTATGTTTAAACTGCTGTGACCCATCTATCTTAACAAATCCTATCATTGAGCATTTTATATATTTAAAACAAACTCGTAATTATTGCAGTGGCTTTAATTAATTGGATATTGTATCTCCTTAACCTATTATTCCAAAGAATAATTCATTGTGTATTTCATGTTCTGTCTAATTAAATCTGTCCTGCTGCAGAAATATCATTTTGATAGTTTAGTGTGTGTTATACTTCATGTCCCACCACAAGTTTTTCTTACTGCTTGCAGGTTTGTGGGTTTGATCTCTTGAGATGTGAGGGATGCTCATATGTATGTGATGTGAATGGATGGAGTTTCGTTAAGAACTCGCACAAGTAACTTTCTGTAATTACATTCTTTTAAACTTTTGATATTGGAGGCGTAGTTGAGTATATATTTATATTGATTACTTTTGCTTCTAGTTAATTGAATATCTTAAGATTAAGTTATTTCCTCAATGAATCTTACAATTTTGTTTCCATTTCTGCTAATGAAGGTATTATGATGATGCTGCATGTGTGTTGCGGAAGATGTTTCTAGATGCAAAAGCACCTCATCTTTCATCAGCAATTCCACCAACTTTACCATGGAAATTAAATGAACCAGTTCAACCTTCGGAGGGATTAACTCGTCAGGGTAGTGGTATCATAGGAACTTTTGGACAATCTGAAGAACTGCGTTGTGTAATTGCTGTTATCCGTCAGTATGTTCCATTTCCTTGGATTAGTTATGCAAGTTGAATGTCATGTTCTTTATTGTTCACTATTTTGCTTTGGCAGTGGTGATAGAACTCCTAAACAGAAGGTGAAGCTGAAAGTTACTGAGGAAAAGCTGCTAAACATAATGTTGAAATACAATGGAGGACGACCTAGATCAGAGGTAGTACATTCTTTCTTTTCTTGTGGTGCTTTCATGATATTCGTAAGTCACTTGATCTGTTGGTGCTCTATTCTTGATCCAATAAGTCCATTATTTGCAGACAAAACTTAAAAGTGCAATCCAGCTGCAAGATTTGTTAGATGCCACTCGAATGCTTGTGCCCCGAACCAGGTACATTTACAATTATTACTTTTTCTTTGCTCGAGAGATCTTTTATCTCATCAAATAATCAATGTTGAAGTTTGACAAGCTCTCTAATTTTTCGTTTGTTTATAATTAATAGAAGCTGCCACTCTTTAATGAATCTACATTTTTATAAGCAAGAGATCTGGATTAATCACAATTAAGTGCATTGTACAGACTGGGTCGAGGAAGTGACAGTGAGGCTGAAGATGTTGAGCATGCTGAAAAGCTTCGTCAAGTTAAGGCAGTTCTTGAGGAGGTTATTAATTCTCTTGACACTGTTTTTTCCCTATGTTATTTATTTCCTAATAAACCATATGATGGAATAAAACAACAACAACAACAACAAATTAATAATAATAAACAACCATGCCGTGTGAGAACAACAACAACAATTGTCTTTAATAAGCCTTTTTCTAGAACAATTACTTATGTAGACATATCGGTATTTGTTATATTTTTGCATGCTTGTAAAGTAAGTATTTTATTTTAAACATACAAAACAAACACATAATTTAAGTATGAAAGGCAAAGAAAAACCAAGACGACATCTGTGTTGATGGCCAGCTATATGTGCTTTGGTGATACTTCTGTGCTTCACATGTCATGGGATATTCTTTGCAAGTGCGACAAACATAAGCCTACCTATTGCTAATAGTAAGAGGAGGATACCTTTTTAAATGTACTTCCAGGTCTTGTATAACTGCAGTCTAGGCTCTTGTCTCTTGTTTTTTAACTTTCCCCTATTTTCTCAATATCAGGGGGGACATTTCTCCGGCATATATAGGAAGGTTCAGCTAAAGCCACTAAAGTGGGTCAAAGTTGCAAAAAGCAATGGTGAAGGTGAAGAGGAACGACCTGTTGAAGCTTTAATGGTTCTCAAATATGGTGGTGTTCTTACACATGCTGGCAGAAAGCAGGTTCTGATTGGCAGAAATATTAAGCAGTTTATGCTGAGTTTGAATTTGACTATCTCATTTGGTTCCATTATTGTTTAGGTTAAACATGAATTTATAATATTCAATGGCAGTTCTTTAATTACTATTTTCCCTTTGCAGGCTGAAGAGCTGGGAAGATTTTTTCGGAATAATATGTATCCAGGTGATTTGGATGTCTTTCTTTGTAGACTTTAATGGTGCTATATGAGAAGAGGAGCTAACGTACAATAATGAAAAACATTCACAAGAACACTAATTTTCTTCAGTATCATAATAAATGGATGATTGCCACCCCCTTACTGCAGGACTGTATATAGGCAACCAAAACAAACTTCAACATGCTCACTAATTTAGGTCTTGATGTGCAATGGCCTTGTACCTGACTAATTTTTGTTACTTACCTGACCAGTTTATGCTTTTATTGTTGTAACTGTAAAAGTAAAGTTAGCAGTGCAGAATTATGACACAATTAGTAGACTCTTGGCCATTAGTAATTTATACTTATACTGTATGGATGGCTTTCTTCCAGAGAATTTTGGATTCAACATGCTAACTAGTTTAGATCTTGACGTGCAATGATCTTGTACCTGACTAATTTGTGTGACTTACCTCTTATTGTCCTTTGTATCCCATTTCAAATAGCTATACTTGCCTGCTGTTCATCATGCGACTATGAAATAACTTGCAGCTTCTGAATCCAATGTTATAGCTATAGAACCATGATCTTTTTGATCATATGTTTTACGTCTTTGATAAATGCAGGTGAAGGCACAGGTCTTCTTCGGCTCCATAGTACATATCGTCATGATCTGAAGATTTACAGCTCCGATGAGGGTCGAGTGCAGGTATTAACCTAGTTGTTTGCCCCCCTCCAAAAAAAAAAAGAAAAAGAAAACCACCACAACACCACAATCAAAAGAATCACTGGGTTACTACAGAATCAGAATCTTAACTAAAGCTGTAAAATTTAAAGATATGGGAAACAACTATGTCTACTAGACTTTTGTTAATCTCTTCTCCATTTGGTATAATCAGTCCTTTTTTTCAACAGATGTCAGCAGCAGCATTTGCCAAGGGTTTACTTGACTTAGAAGGGCAGCTAACACCAATCCTGGTTTGTGTTCTTTTCCTTAAGTTTTTGGCTTGTTCTTTGGGTTGGAATTTGATCCCCCGACTGAGGTGTTTACCTATCTTGAAGGTTTCCCTTGTGAGCAAAGACTCCTCTATGTTGGATGGACTTGACAATGCCAGTATTGAAATGGAGGAAGCCAAGGTTAGTAATCTGTTTATAATTTTCCTTCTTTTATATTATAGGAAGTTTAGTATGTAAAGTAACAAACTTCAATTAAATTCCCTTTATCATATAAAAGAATCTTTTAGTATAAGGGAACAACTATGCAACTTATGCCAACAAAACCTGGCCTCCAGCTACTCAATAACATATTAACTTGAGAAGAACTGCGTCATCCACTGTCCAAAATAGCGAGTCTAAATCACTAATAACTATGACCTTGTTCTCATATGCATACAAACTTTTTCTCTTACTTTTTTAGTGTTCATGTACAATATTTAGTATACTACTTATTTTACCTTTTTTTGTCTTGGTTGGATTCTTTGTAGGCTCGATTGAATGAGATCATTACCTCTAGTCCAAAGATGGCTCATAGTAATGGATCATCTGAATTTCCTTGGATGAAAGATGGAGTTGGATTGCCGCCCAATGCATCAGAATTACTTGTGAAGCTGGTAAGGTTTTCAAATATGGCAATGCATTGTAGTAGCTTAGACCTCTTGTTTTGAGAATCAAGGCTGACTCAAAGACGCACTATCTGAATTAATGAATCTAATATGGTTCTTTTTCGGTTCTTCCTTATTAGGATTTTATTATTTCATTTGATTTTAGCTTTATTGTCAGTAAATTAGAATGAGACTCAATTTACTCCTGCATTTCTTGTATTAGCCTTGCAAGTTTGTTTACCAATATATGGAAATGTAATTATTTCGAGTTCAGGTATAAATCCCTGTGCATTTAATATTATGGGACATCCACTGATTTGAGTTAATGTTATTTACAGCTAGCTTTTTTGACACGCTATTATTAATAGTCAATTGTTTCAAAATTTGAGCTCTTAATTGGGAAGGCTCAGGTTATTCTAAAACTTTCATGAAGCACTCCCTGTGCTATAACCAATGTTAGGCTCTTTAAAAGTCCCCTTTCGCATGCCAGTATAATGAATAGATCGATTGCCCCATTCCAGATGAAATGACAATCAAGTAAAATGAGAACAACAGAAACTAATGAAAATGGAATCACTTGGGGGGGGGGGAGCAAAAAAGAAATGATAAGAACATGGAATGGAGTGCAAAACCCCCCACTTCAATAAACAGCAATTTATTTTATTTTATCTTTTGTTCAGGTGAAATTGACTAAAAAGGTCACTGATCAAGTAAGACTACTTGCCATGGATGAAGATGAGAAACTTACAGAATCACGTTCATATGACATAATTCCTCCTTACGACCAAGCAAAGGCACTTGGCAAGACAAATATTGACATTGATCGCATAGCGGCCGGATTGCCTTGTGGAAGTGAGGGGTTCCTTCTGATGTATGCTCGCTGGAAAAAGCTTGAAAGGGACTTGTATAATGAACGGAAGGAGTATGTATTAGGTTTATTTTGTTAAATTTTGTTCTCCTATATTTTCTTGCTGATTCTAGAAACTTACAGAGCGAAGATATGGAATACTTATTTAAATCACAGAAATGAACAGAAAATGTCTAATGGAGTTTCTAAAATCTAGTTATTTGTAGGGTCAAAAGTCATCAATACCCCTTTCATTCATATGAACGTAGCTGTCTTCCATCAATGGAATTTTTTCAAATTAAATACATCTTGTATTGAATTCATCTCATAAATTAATTTTCCTTCCTATTATGCTTTATGCTTTGCTGTAATTTTCTAGCATGAGAAAAACTACTGTCCCCTGATTAAAAGTGTTAATGTCATAAATTCCTATGTGTAATTAATATTCCATGATTGACATTTTTCATTTGCAAAATTTTTCCAAAAACATGAAGAGGAGAGGTTGTGTGCATTACATCATTTTTATGGGTTGCCCATGCACTTCTATAAATTATGTTTTCTAATGTGGAAAAAGGGTTTGCAGATACACTGATGTTTTGTTTTCTTGCAGCCGCTATGATATCACTCAAATTCCTGATGTTTATGATTCATGCAAGTAAGTATCTCATAAAAGTTTAGGCTTTAGTGCTGACATACTGTCTTCTCTAGCCCACCAGGTGATACAAGATTCTCTGAGAATTTTCTCACTGTTTGAATGTAATCTGAACAAAAAGTATTGTGATAATGTTTTAGTGTGATAAAGCTTTGCTGTTCTTGTTGTTGTGATACTAATGATAATGTGCATGAACAGATAAGAGTACTTGAAAGTTGAAACATCTCTTAAATCAGAAAATTATATTATTTGAGAAATATTCAGTTGATTGGATCTAAGATTCAATGGACTAGATGCTAGAATAATGGAGAGGAAATGAAGTATGCTCAAGGCTGCAGTTGGCTGTTCTGAGCTTTTCCCTCTTTGGTCTGAGGTTGACATTAGTCCACTAGATTTTCAACTTAATATGTATACAATGAAAGTTGAGGATAGAGAAGAGATACGAGTTATCTTGATTTAAACTCCTGACTGACATCCAGTTCTCTTTAACTTGATGGGATTTTCACACTTGAAAAATTCAGGGTATACAGAGCCAGCTTTAACACTAAGGTTTCTAGGCTTAACTAGAACTTCTAAGGTTTTTCACTTTTTCTATAGCTCGTTCTCTAACAAGCTTTCCCACTCTTGGAAGGGTTTTACTTTTACAAATGAAATGATTGGAGGATATGTGCTTAGAAATAGTAGTTGGTTAAACAGAGCAGGCAGAACTCCAACGAAATTTTGATAGATAATTCAGTTAGCTCATACATCTCTATTCATCGCCCTTAAGATGTACAAAACTCAAGAAGTTATCCATTGGAACGTCTGAATTATTCATTTGCAGAAGGAAGATATCCGTACTTTATTCTTTGTTCTTCTGTCTCTTGCTTATTTTGAGACACTAGCTGAGATGACTATGAAGCATAGAGGGGCCATGCTTGTGGCTTGATCAGATTAGCTTTTCTTCTTTCATGTTATCTGTTCTGGTTTGAAGCTAACAGGATCGAACAAGGGTGTACTTTTGCTTAAGCTATGTTATCCTCATTAATAGCATTTATTGCAAGCATTGAATGCACACAAAGCTTGTCAGAGAAGACAAGACAAAGTGGAATGAATAACCCAAGGGAAAATGACACTTGAGAATTCAACACATACATGTACCTCTAAGAATCTTTGAAATCAATATCCTTGGGACCATAGAAATATGTAACCATTGGTCACCTTAAAGTTTGATAAAGGAATGAGCACGAGTTGAGGAAATATTAAACTATAATACGTTCATGTCTCTTATCGTCTATTACGGAACACACTGATCAAACTAATTTTATGTGTCAGGAGACAATTTGGTGTTTTTAACTTCTATATTTCTATATTTTTCTTCTACAAGTCATTAAGTTTGACTTACATTTATACACTACAGGTACGATCTCTTGCACAATGCTCATCTTAATCTGGAAGGACTGGATGAGCTTTTCAGAGTTGCTCAGGTAGATAAAAGCTCGTTAAGATGTGTCGTTGCTCTTCAAAGTGGATTTATTGGATTACAAATTTCTTCTGTTATTTGGAACACAAATATCTGTTTATTTCTTGTACTGCTTTCATATCCTTTCTGAAGCAAAAATACAGACATCTTGCTCAACATCCAAGTTTGAGCACTAATCTCTGCAAGTCTATCTCCTGCAAATTCTGAACTGTGTTTACAGCTAACTATTTTTCCCCTTTTCATGATAGGGGAAAAATGATCAAGCTGTTTCTGAAAGTTGTCCCTTGTAGAAAATGAGCGTCTATAAAAAAAAATGCTCGTTCACTCTGTCTCACTGATGGTGTTATTTTGTTTGCAGATACTTGCTGATGGTGTTATCCCTAATGAATATGGAATTAATCCAAAGCAGAAGTTAAAAATTGGCTCGAAGGTATAACCCTGCTTTAAGACATCACATTACCTTTTATGCTACAATTCTTTGATCCAATTCCTTATTCTGTCCTCTCATAAATTTTACTTTCAACTATAATAACTGTGATGTCAATCCTCGTGATTGCTTCTGATTTGAGCAAATACTATGTTTTAACCCAAAGAAGTAAACTGCCTATTAAATGTGAAGTCTGAAACTGTATGCAAATGTAATGACCGTATGCAGCATTTTGCTTCAGTGATTAGCACTCAGTTAAATATGAGTTTCACAACTGGATATTGCTTCAGTGATTAGCACTCAATTAAATGCAATTTTTCTGTGTTTATTTGTAATTGTAGCCCCTCCCCCCCAATTACCCTGATTCGTGCTGTTTCAATTCAGATTGCACGTCGTTTATTGGGAAAAATTCTAATTGACTTGAGGAACACTCGTGAGGAAGCCATTAGTGTTGCCGAGTTAAAGAGTAGCCAAGACCATATTTCAGCGACCTTGAAAACCGAACAGGATGATACAGAGTCTAATTCGAAACTTTTAAATAAGAATGATGAGCCAAGAAGGTCCAACACTTTCAGTGACATTTCATTGGATCAAGATGATGATGATGATAAAGAGACAAAATATCGTTTAGATCCAAAGTAAGTATCAGAACAAAATTTGATTTTGTACAATATTATTGTGTTTTGTTTTAATTATCTTATTTCCCATCAGATATGCAAATGTGAAGACACCTGAGCGTCATGTGCGAACTAGACTGTACTTCACATCAGTGAGTGCTATATTGCATTATTTGTGCATCATGATGGCAGGGACTGGATTGTTAAAAATTGAGATTTTTTACTCTGAATTTTCCAAATGGTATTATATGCTGTATAATTTCTTAAATAACATCTTATTAAAATCAGAACGAAACGATGATACATCAGAACAAATTTTATATAATCAAATGATAGGTAGAGCTCACCCATTAATATCTCTGTAAATTCATGCATCCGAACTGACTGTATAATTTTTCCCATTTTTAGAATGAAAATGTTCTATTCTGATTCCTGCACTTTTTTTCCACAATTATTTTCTATTGGCAGGAATCACATATCCATTCTCTCATGAATGTAATTCGTTACTGTAATTTGGATGAATCTCTTCAAGATGAAGATAGTCTGGTATGCCGTAATGCGCTAGAGCGCCTATGCAAAACAAGGGAGCTTGACTATATGAGCTACATTGTGCTGAGGATGTTTGAGAACATAGAGGTGGTAATTTTAGGCAGTTCTCCGTCAGTGTTTCTTATTTTTCACTGTTAGAATAAAAATATGGTTCCTTAGTGCTCTACATTCCATTACTTGATAATTCGACTCATCCTATTCCCTGACGGTGACAAGTTCGAAGGCTTTATGTGTTAGTCGGTGGGTGCATGTTTATCATTGTTCTTATATCCAATTTTTTGCCTGTGAAACTGCAGGTGGCTTTAGATGATCCAAAAAGGTTTCGCATGGAGCTGACCTTTAGTCGTGGCGCTGATTTATCCCCCTTAGAGGTAATGATTGCCAGTCAATATAGTTCGCCAAAAATATATAAGATCCGCTTATATTAAGAAATGGGGGGAGTATGAATTATGAAGGAATGGTTTGAACTCCTTTCATTTTCTGTTACCTTCATTGTTTGCGTGGTATGCAATCAAAAATGTAGTGTTCATTAAGTGTCAGAATGTTTATGGTGCCATTCTTCCGAAGCTTGTATGAGACTATCTTTAACCAAAAGCTATTATGACACTAGGATCACTTCTTTGAATGGATATATAACAAAGTCCTTTTCATTACTATTTTGTGTTTGACAGAAGAATGATAGTGAGGCAACTTCACTGCATCAAGAGCACACGTTACCCATTATGGGTCCTGAGAGGCTGCAAGAAGTGGGGTGGTTTCTGTCGTTAGAGAAAGTGGAGAAGATGTTTCGGCCATTTGCTATGCCTGCAGAAGACTTCCCTCCCCCAGAAACACCTGCTGAATTCCCTACCTATTTCCCTAAGAGCGTGCTTGAGCGCCTTGTCAATTTCTGGCCTTTCCACAAGTATGCCAATTCCAATGGCAAGTAGCTTTGCTTCTTGCCTCATTTCTCATCCAACAACCCCCTCCCTTAAAAAAAATCCATTTTTTCTCTATTCTTTCAAGTTTGCAATGTCTGAATGTTCGCCCTTTTACCCCGGTAAGGGTCTGAGACGTTAAATTTTAATAGAAATCAAAATTGAAGGTATATTTCATGACATTACGTGTGTTTTTTTTGTTCCAAGTCCCAGCATCTACAGGAAACAAACTGAGGTCTAAATTTTTACATCGTTATAATTAGATTTTAAATTTAAATTTATATATTATATAGTTCACAAATAAGAGTAGGAAAATATATGTAAATAAAATTGTGTGTGTGATATTTGCGGGGTGTGTTCGCACCTTTTTTTTTTTTTAATTTGGGCAATTTGAACCCAATGGAGAGAATATCCACAGTTCCACACGCCCATCACACATTCCACCTACTTTTTTTTTTTTGATATAAAGAGAGAGCACTAAAGCTCATAAGAAAAGGAAACTACACATGGAGGGGGAAAATTCCCAAACAGTCATTCAAGCACAACTCCCGTAAGTGATGCGGGCAGTCATAGTAAGTAACAGAAGAGAAGATAGCCTCCTTCGCCAAAGCATCTGCCAACCGGTTCTGCTCCCTAGGAACATGGTGCACTATCACGTTCCACTCTCTCGACATGAAATCTTTAATACCTGGGAATAACAATCCAGTGTTAGAAGTATTACAATTCGAATTGAGCATATCAACTAGTAATTTGGCATCCGATTCAATGATAACTTGTGTGAAGCCGCAATCGGAAGCCGCCTAGAGGCCATTGAAAATTGCCTGTTCTTCAGCCATATGGGAGTTACCATATCCAAGCGTTTTAACAAACCCCATAATCCAAGAACCCATATGATCCCTAATGACACCTCCACATCCTGTCCAGTTGGATGAAGGAGCCACAGATCCATCAACATTGACTTTAACCCAACCTCTATCAGGAGGGATCCACTTCCGAATGTGCAAGTCATTTGTAGTCGTAGTCAGCTGCAGAATGTCTTCAGCTTGGACATATAAGTTCCAAGACGCACTGATTGTGTTAAAGGGATTAGGAGGTTTAATGAAATGCTCATAAAAAATATCTTTATTCCTCCATGACCATAATAGCCAGCAAGCAACTCCCCAAAAAAGGTCCCAATTACGAAAGAATCCCAATCCCAAGTCTCTCTCCAGATTCATTGCAAACCACTCTCTCAAAGAAGCAGAAAAGAAATTTGAAATCAAGGAAGGATGAACCACTTTGTACCAAACATCCTTAGCATACGGGCAGTCCCGAAGAATATGAAGAATATCCTCCTCTTCATACCGACAAAAGGCGCATAAAGGGGACTCGTTGGACCAAGAGCTTCTCCAAACATTAGTAGGCAGTCTATCATGAAAATCTTTCCACAGAAAGACTCTTATTCTCTCAACCCCTTTCCACTTCCAGATCTGTTTATACACAGGGCTATACGTATCAGACGGCTCCTCCTCAATGGAAAAATAAGCACTCTTAACCGTGAAAATACCATTGGCATTATGCCTCCAAGTCATAATATCGTTACCAGCGTCTGGCCTTAGAGGAATTGAGTTTGCAAGACTGCGAATCACCTCAACATTAACCAAATTTTCCAATTGGCTATAATCCCAATTGCCATTAATGACCCAATAAGCCACCTTGGAGGATTCTTCTTCATGGGAAAGAGCTCTATAGCACAAATCTTTGATAGCCTTCCCCGGTATTAACCAGATGTCGAAAAAAAATTCACCAAATTCCCGTTCTTCACCTGCCATTTCGTACCATTTTCTACTATTTTTTGCTGAGCATAAATGAAACGCCATAGGCAAGAGTCCCCTTGTTGAGAATTCAATAAGTTCTGTTCACTTCTGAGCATATACTTACTCTGAAGAACCTTTGCCCATAAACCTTGATTTCCTTGAAGAAGCTCTCAAGCCGACTTGGCCCCAAAGGCACGATTCATCAAATGTAACCTTCTAAAATCTAGACCCCCATGGCTTTTAGTACGAGTGACAATCTCCCAACGCACAGGGTAAAACCCTCTTTTATTCTCAGATCCCCATATAAAATTACGTTGAATTCTTTCAACTTCATTGTAGATCGATAAAGGAACTTTAGCCACTTGCATAGGATAGAGAGGACAAGTGCTAAGGACCGATTTTGCCAGGGTGATTCTGCCAGCAACAGAGAGACAGTTCGCTTTCCAAGAAGATAATTTCACTTTAACTCTATCAACAATATAATGGAACTTCTCAATAGATCTTCTTTTTCTAGATAAGGGAAAACCCAAGTATGTCCCAATCCCAGTTGACACTTTAAGACCAGACATGTCCTGAATTCTCCTTTTCATTCTGATTGGCACTCTTTTGGAGAAGAATATGGAGGACTTCACCTTACTAACTCTTGCCTCCGAAGCTTGGCAAAACTTGTCAAGGCAAGACATCATAACAGAGATTTGCTTTTCAGAAGCCTCCCCGAAAAGAAGAAGATCGTCCGGAAACATAAGATGAGAAATGGAGGGCCCATCTCTAGATATATGCACAGGTTTCCATTGATTTGCATCCACCACATCGCTAATAATGTGCGATAGCTTATCCATATAAAGCACAAAGAGGAACAGGGACATGGGATCCCCCTGCCTGAGGCCCCTCTTAGGAGAGAAAAATTCCGTGTATGATCCGTTCCATAGGACATTATAGGAAGTCGAAGAGATGCACTTCATGATCAGGTTAATAGCACTTTCCTCCATCCCTACTTCTTGAAGAATGGACTCCATAAAGCCCTAGTTGACCCTGTCATACGCCTTCTCGAGATCGATTTTCAAAGCCATATAACCCTTCTTGCCCCTAGCTTTATTCATGGTATGTAAAATTTCCTGGCCAATAATGATGTTATCTTGTATGTGGCGACCTGGGATAAAACCATCCTGGAAAGGGGATATGAGATCATCCATCAAAGGCTTCAATCTCCTCGCAATAATTTTCGTAACACACTTATAGTGAACAGAGCAAAGAGATATGGACCGAAAATGCTCCACCCTCTCCGAATTATCCCTTTTAGGTATTAGAGCAATAATAGTCTTATTGGCTTCTGTTAGCTCCATCTATCCTTCAAAGACCATCTTTACAAATCGGGAAACCGTATTGCCCACAGTACTCCAATTTTTCTGAAAGAAAACAGGAGAAAAACCATCATGATCTGGAGCTTTAAATGGTCCTATATCAAAAATCGCTTTACGAATCTCCTCATCACTCGGAGTCATGCCAACCTGGGCCAGAAGAGAGTGTTCAGAGACCGGAAACTTTCTATTAGAGACGAGAGATAAAGGACTGCCTTCCTCCACAAGAAACAAGTCCTTAAAATACTTTGTCACCATATTCTTTAAAACCTCCTCCTCATCAATCCAAACACCATTATCATCCTTAAGGGCTCGAATCCTATTCTTTCTCCTTCTAGAATTTGTTTTCAAATGATAATATCTTGTATTTCAATCTCCTTGTGCTATCCAGTCCGCCCTTGATTTTTGAAACCATTTATTTTCCTCAAGCTTGAGAACCTCCTCTAATTCATACTGTAAAGCAACCTCCAAATTCCGTAAGAAATTGGAGTAAGGATAAGAGGACGATTTTTTAATACCATTCAGACGAGCCAGAATAATATTTTTTTCTTTTCAACAAAGCCAAAAATTTCTTTGTTCCAAACAGGAAGAAGCATTCTTAAATTCTCCATATTGCCGTCAATATCACCACTTTCTTCCCAATTATTAGATAAAAAATTCTAGAAATCAGAGTGGGTCTGCCACATTGCTTCAAAACGGAAGGGTCGAGATCCAGAAAGATTCTGCTCCCTCAAACCCATAGAGAGACTCAAGGGATTATGATCAGAGAATTTGGTTCTAGGAAGCACCCTGAGGAAACAATTCGGCATAAGAGTTAAAATATGGGAATTAACGAGAGCCCTATCAAGCCTTTCATACAATCTTGAATTTCTTGAAAGATAAGGTCCTTTCCAAGTGAATTTGGGACCAACGGCCCCCAAATCATTCAGATTGCAAGCCATAATTCTATCATTGAAGAAATTCATTCGAGTAAGACTTGCAGCAGAACCGCCAATCCGTTCATCCAAGCAACGGATATCATTGAAATCACCATACACAATCCAAGGAATGGTTATACCTGCAGCCAAAGATTCCAGCCTTTTCCAAAGCAAACTTCTAAAATTGGAGTGAGGAATGGCATAAACAGCAGTAATTAAAAAGTTAGGAATACTGGCAGAAAAACATTCACAATGAAAAATTGTCTATTTTCCTCAATAATTCTAACAGAAATGTTATTAGAGTTCCAAGCAGCAATTAATCCACCGGACCTGCCTTCACTAGGAATACATCTAATTTCATCAAATCCCAAACTATTAAGGGGAGGAATCTGAGATAAATTACTGCATTTGGTTTCCGAAAGAAAGATCAAAGTGGGCCTGGGGCAATTAAGAGTAATTTTTAAATTTCTCAAAAAACCATTTCCACAAACACCTCTAATATTCCAATATAAGATTTTAATCATCATAAAAAATAAAGTAAAATAACAGGAACAAACAAAACTCACAGACTTTCAAAGCATTTGAGTCTCGGGTACACAAGTTTGGCCTTCTGGAGCATCAAGGCTTTCTTCTTAGGGAGTTGGGCCTTCCAATCCAAGCCCATTGTTCTTCCAATTTAAAGGCAAATTGGGCCCTATAATCCTCTCCCCTGGATCAAACGTGGTTGGGCCAAGTCTTGCCTAGGAACATGTTGGCCCAAGTGCCAACAATTGCCTCGCGCGCTGACCATCAATTGGATCGCCCTCCATTGCGTCATCCGGCCTCTCCCCTGCGTCATCATGATCAGCTACTGCGTCTTCCACCATGGCGTCACCAGGTCCCAATATTGCATTAGCTTGAAACCTATTCTCTTCCCCCAGAGTCAAAAGTAACGTCTCCTTTTTCTGACCGAGTCCCACTTGCTCTTTTACTTCTTCCATTATCTTTTCATGTTTGCTTTCATTTCTCATTCTTTTCTCAATCCTCCTGACACCGCCACGCTGCTGTACCCTCTTCAACGTTCCTCCTGTCCCATCCTTAGAGTTGCGTTGAGCCTTAAAACTCACCATATTTAGCCCCCTTCCAGATTGCTCTGCCCATGACGTGATGTATACTTACCATTATCATTTTTACTCACAGACACCATAGCCTCCTTGGAAGAAGGCGGCACATCATTTCTTGTCTCGTTTTCTCCACCCTCTCCTTCCAACACCTTGAAGCGCGAACCCATTCTCACCGCCGTTTGCTGATCAACGTTCTTGTCCTTGTTCTTCCTAACACGACGTTTTTCCACTACTATCCACCTATCAGAAGCTATCGGCAAGTCCTGTTCACCTGGACAAGGCTGTTTCGCACCTTCATTTTCCTTTACCTCCTCATTGCTAACATTATTAGTGCTCTTCAAGGGACATGAATCGTGCCTGTGTCCATAAACGCCGCATTTAGCGCAAAGGAGATGTAGACCTTCATATTCCAAAAAGTGCTCCTCTCCATCTAGCTTGAACCTGGACATAAGTTGCTTCCCTAACTCCACTAAAACACATATTCTAGCAAAATGGCCCCTTAATTGTCATGATGTATTCATATCAACTTTAAGGGTCCTTCCAATCCTATTCCCTATACAAGTGAGAGCAGCTTCATCATAGTATTCCATGGGAATTTTTGGAATCCTAACCCATACTGCCACCTTATTTATAGTTACTTTGTGAGCTTTGAACCCAGGTTCCCATGGCTGCACAGTGAGATAGTGATCGAAAAGCATCCATGGGCCTCCAGTTAAAGCATTCAGAAAGTCCTCCCTGTTAGAAAGCTTGACCATGAAAAAAACATGACCAATATTTATCACATTAATATTCCTTTCCTAGCCCACGTAGCCTGCAATCTTTGGACTAAAATCTTATAGCCTATTTGTCTACCCAACAATTTCACAATCACAGCAGAATTCCATGCTTTATACAACCTTTTCTTCATCTTTTCAAAGAAGGAGAAGGTTGGAAAGTTCCTTACCGGATCCTCCACAGTAACACAAAGGGGTTCTTCATTATCAGCACCAATATCATCATGGGAACTGTCCGAGAGAGGGTCCTCAGAATCCACATCATTATCCTCATGATCATCCATTTCTACATTCTTCCTATTCCCTTTGAGTTTGCTTAAAAACGATGGCCCCCTTCTTGGTAGGTACTGTACTTGCAACCCAACTTTGGCCATTGATCCTGTAGAACATCCGCACCAGCATGCTTAGAATCATTCTTCACTTTCTTAGATCTTTGAAACAGGAGGTCTTCCTCCTCATGAGACAAAAGAACTAGCAAGGGATTCGTCGCAGACATCACAGCTTCAGCAACACTATTCACCCTGTTCCTTCACATTCCACCTACTTGATAATATGGGTATAGAACCCATAGCTTCTGTGAGGGGCTAATTGAGCTATAAGCTATTGGCTGTGTGTTGTATAAGGCCCGCAGAATTAGCCATTTTTTTACTAATTTATGAAATAGTGTGATTTATTAGAGTTTTTTTTATATAACGCATGAATTTAATTGATACATACGAGTAACATATGGCGTGTACGCATTGGCCCTAAAAAATTGGATCCTTACGAGTACCATATTCATCACACCCCTATTGGATCTTCTAGGCTTCTCTTCCACATACATGTTTTGGTTTGGTCTTCGATTTGCTTCTTGTCATCCTGAAGTCAATTTACAGCTTTAAAGAAAACCTTCCTTAGATGCCCATACGGGGATGTAGCTCAGATGGTAGAGCGCTCGCTTAGCATGCGAGAGGTACGGGGATCGATACCCCGCATCTCCAATTTATTTTTGTTTTTTCCCCCTAAAAAATAATATAAATATAATGCATTGGCTTTTCCCCAAACATTTGGGAGCTGTCTTCTGCAGGTTAAGAGAGGGCTTTTAAGCAATTTTGTTGTATCTTTATTACCCAAAGACGAAGACTTTCATCTTTGTCCGGCATGATGACACTGGAAGTGGAACTTGCTGCTACCAGGCTGCTTCTCGGGAATTTTGAGTTTGACGAGGACGCCACATGCCCGACCCTGATGACAAAGCCATTGATTATAGCACTGATTTTACAGGGCGCTCAAACTTAATTGAATTCCCTAAATGGCTAAATTAAGTAAAAAATCTTGGCTGCGAACGACAATGCATATTCTTCGCCTCAAGTGGCGGGAGGGACGCAACTATTTCCTGTCCTTTCTTCATTCCCATCTCTCTCCCTCGTTATATTAACCATCGCAAAGCCTTTTTTTCAGAACTTCTTCCACCCGCTGTCTCATCCGCTCTCGCACTCCTTTATCGTTTGGTGGTGACTTCCAGATGACGACGGCAGGGTAATTCTGGGGCCGCACCAATCTGAGTCGAACGGAGACACGCACTCAGTGATGGACGTCGAGAGGATGAGACAATTGATGCTCCTCCGGTGTAGAATTCGGACTGCCCGGTTAGCTCTTGTGGGGGGAAACCACACCGCCGCTAGGTTTTGCACTCGCTAATAAGTTTCCCTTTTGTAGCCTTTTTGTCCTTCCGCCTTATACCAATAATCATCTCTTTTCTGCATCTTGGTCGTCTTCGTTTTGGTCCATTGTGAAAAGGGTTTTAAAGGACCACTATGGATTTAAGTGGCGTCTTTGTTAAATCCGCGAACAAAAGTAATGTGAAGAAGCTCTTACATGGTGGTGGAATTGCTTTGAATTCCGATTCTGCTGCGGGAATTAAGATTCAAGCTGCACCGGTCTTGTTAATTTTGTGTCGGGCAATTCTTTTGGCTATGGTTCTTGTCGCGGTGCCTTTTTTAGGGTCCATCCTCAAGGAGGGATTTTCATCAAGTTCACATCATTCAGTGTATTACGGAATTGAAACTGCCGCAACTGGTTTGGTCAATGCCCAAATGCTGAATTCGCTTCTTCATGATTTGGGCAACGAAGGCCTTCTCAGAAAAGACGATAAGGCTCTTATTGTGAACCCTTCCCATGGCTTTGATGGTGTTATTACTTTTAGGGACAATGAATTTGACGAGGTTATGGATTCTGATTTACAGACACAAACCTCGTTTTCAGATGAGTCATATGATTTCGTGTTCACATCCAGCCCTGAAGATGTCAAATTTGTGGATCGGATTCTGAAAACTGATGGCATTCTGGTTTTCCCCTTAGGCCTTAACCCATCAATTTCTTTGAAACAACAACCTAATTACAGAGCCGTGTATCGTAGACGATATAGTTCTATAATCTTTGCGTTGAAGAAAACTAAGCCTGATAACAAAACGGTAGAATCCTCAACAAGGAGAAAACTTCTCCAATCGGGATCAGCTGATGAGGAGGCTAAGAAAGTGGCGTTAAGGGGTCTTGAAGATGTATTCCTGGAGCCACCGAAACCTTATTTAGCGAAATCAAAAAACAACCTCAAGAGGTTCAAGTACCTGCCTGACTTAACAGGTGATTCTCTTGAAGGATATAAAAGAAGAGTCTTCATTGTGGCAGGCTCGTCTAAAGAAAACAGAGGTGTAATTGAATGGTTCCAGAAGAACTACCCGAAGAAGAACAAGAAATTTGCAATTCACAATACCCAGGACGAGCCCTACACAGATGTTTCTTCTTGGTTATCGAAACGTGTGGAAAAGGAGGACTATGTTGTAATGAAGGGAGAAGCAGGTGAGGTGGAAAAGATGATAAAGAACGGAGCAATTTCTTTAGTGGACGAGCTGTTCCTAGAGTGCAAAAATGAATGGTGGGATGAAGGTAATACGAAGAACGGCCGAGCATATTGGGAGTGCTTGGCGTTGTATGGAAGATTGAGGGATGAAGGAGTTGCGGTGCACCAATGGTGGGGTTTACCCAGAGATAACTAGACTACGACATATAATATTAAGGGCCTCGCAAACATTGCTTGTTTCTCTCTTTTGCCAACTTCTTAAGAGTTTGAGAGATTCAATCCCAGCTTAAATATATAATGCTGGGTGCTATTGTGATCTTTTCTCTACTATATTTGTGCTTTTATACCCCTCTTCCACTGCTATATGATATGATGGATTGTCTTCCTGCTGTATAATGTTAACATGGAACAATATCTATATATATATATATACTGAGGTTGATATCATTCATATGTGATTTCTGTATCCTTTTTGAATTTCGAATTAAAGGTATTGCTGTTCGATGAACCTGTGTGCTTATTTTCATTCAGTTGCATATCAGAGAGTAGGAAAAAAAAAAGTACTCAATCTTAATGATAAACACCAAGTTGTGCGTCACTGTTGATGTATGAGTTTGGCTAACACAAGAAATTGCTATCTCTTGTGATTAAATAAAAATAAATAAATTATTTTATTCAAGTCCCAATACTATAATAAACATCAACAACGAATAATTAATGATATTTCAAGAAGAAATTATACGAAGTATTCTACAAACATTACTGTGAAATGTTACCGCATTTTTATGCCCAAGTTTTTAAGGAAAAACGATAATTCTGCAGCACACTTTCAAATGGTGGCTTAAATATTAGGATCAAAGGAAGAATAGACTCATGATCTTTTTTGTTGATGAATGTATATAACCTTGTGGCTTAATTTCACAATAAATGAACAGATGGGGAAGTTGGAACCATGTCCTCCACACGATAAATGGAAGAAGTGCAGGAGTCAAATTTTTGTTCATCAGACAAATCGACAATATGATAACTTCCGCGGAGGATATTCTGAAAAGGCTGTATTTCTACGTATAGAAGTTTATCATTAAAGTTAACTAAACAATAGTATTTAGATAAGAAGTTGAACTACCACTTCTGAGGGTTGCCCCACGCAAATCTTCCATACCTACCAATGTTCTGCTACATATCATCTATAAAAGGGGACATTATTATTTTGTTACTTTCTAATTAAGATTTTCAGGGAACTTAATTATCACTAAATTTATAGGGCCAACAATAACATTCATTTTTCCTTTAAAGAAAATAGGCTATTAATTCTCCGTGGAAAGTACCATATGAATTTAATGAAAGCTTGAGTAGTTGAGGCATAATTATATATAATGAGCGATTAAGAGATTAAGTGAGACTAATCAAGATTGAGGTATAAATCTTTTGGTCTTAAAACCTTAATACTATCCCGCTTCTTAATATAAAAATCAATAGACATTTTTTAAAAGATTTAAGAAGCTATATAAATTATTTAATTATAATATATATTATATATGGAATACTTATAGATGCCATTAGATATTATATATTAATTTATAATTTAATCAATTTAATATGAAAAAAATGATAAATATATGAGTTAATCGGTTTCTTTAATTTTAAAAAAAATCAACGAAATATTAAAATATCGAAGATACCACTGCAAATTTGCTTAACGGTTATTATGTGATGGCCTTTTTGATTATGTTAGGTTTCTGTAGATGAGTTATGCACTTGTGTCTGTGTGAATATAAAATGTACACGGATAATATGCATGCACATGTACACATATGCGTGCTTGAATCACCCGGACAACATTTAATAGAATCGACAAATATAATGAACCCACCCAATTATCGGGTCTAAAAACTTGGTTTATAAGGATCATACATTGGTTTGATTTTTCCCACTTTGTGTAGCCTTTATTATAAGAGACAATTTTAATGAGTTTTTCCCATTCCACCAATATTTATTATAAGACAAAAAATAGCTGGGTGGAATAAGAAGGAAATGAGTTTTGGGGGAGACTCCTACTGTCCCACCTAAGAAGAAACCGGGTCAAAGGTAGCAGTTTAACCACAAGACAAGACCAATGATTGTGGATGGGACCTATTCATATGGACAAGAAGAATGTAGGTAGATCAGATCCTTCCAAACATATTCCCCGGCCAATATTATATATATATATATATATATATATGACCATATCATAAACATAATTATGAAAATGCTATGTATATGGTTTGAGTGATCGAATTCCTATTTTGGCCTCTGTATGTGAAGTTCATCATTATGATAGGAATTACACTATTTACAAGTTTTTTTCAGTTAGTTCTGTGACTTGTTCATGTATCTTACTGGGACAATTTATTTGATATATAGGGTTAAAAGATTCAAGCGCAACTATATACGCCCCATTAATTTTTCCTCTCCTGGCATTGAAAAAGAGCAATATTCCTTTTCGCAGGAAAAGAAACTCTTCTTTATTAGGATGAGAATGTTGAAATTTTCTTCTCTTGAATAAACCAGAAGTCGTAGATGTTACAGGTCAAGACTGTTCAACTACACAAACATACATTCTATCTGATTTTTCATCATGCATGAGAACGTATACGTTATCTCAATTGCTTCCACCAATATCTAATTGGCTTTGCTGTTTAATTTTCAAAAAGTTTTCATACATCTCTGATCATAAGCCGTTTTGGCATTTTTAAAAGGCTACAATTGTCAGTCTGTGGATGTGTAGGCTCAAATAATATTTAGGTGAGAAGGTAAGCTAACATCTTAATACGACTTATTGGAGAGTTGCACCAAACTCATCCTTTGTAGCCATCGTCCACGTGTGCTGCTGCTTCATCTATAAATTAAAGTGTCCTCATGCACCATTCCAAAACCATAATCACGAGCATAGCAACACTCTTAAGACCAATAGGAGACTCAAGTTGGAAAACCGATACTATGGCTTCCCACAGTTTTTCTTCACTCACTTTATTGTTACCCCTTCTGCTTTTGAGTTTCTCTGCAATAACCAGCCATGTGAAGGTTGAAGGGGCAAGAATTCTTCTCGAATCGTCTTTGCCAGAGCCAAAATTACCTGAGCTGCCTCCACTTCCTAAGCCTGACGTGCATCAAGTTCCTGAGCTGCCTAAGCCTGAGTTACCTCATATGCCTAAGGTTGAGTTGCCACCATTTCCAAAACCAGAAGTACCTAAATTCCCAGAAGTTCCCAAGTTGCCAAAAGCCCCTGAAATCTCTAAACCAGAGATGCCTAGAGTTCCAGAAATTCCTAAACCAGAGTTGCCTTTGATGCCAAAGATAAAAGCATCAAAAGTTCCTAAACCAGAATTGCCTGAGGTACCAAAGCCAGAAATACCTAAAATCCCAGAAACTCCAAAGCCAGAATTGCCTAAAGCCGCTGAAATTCCTAAACCTGAGTTACCAAAAGTTCCAGAAATTCCTAAACCAGAGATGCCTAAAGTCCCAGAAATTGCCAAGCCTGAGTTGCCTAAAATCCCTGAAATTCCCAAGCCAGAGATGCCTAAAGTCCCAGAAATTCCAAAGCCAGAGTTGCCTAAAGTCCCAGAAATTCCCAAGCCAGAGATGCCACAAATTCCCAAGGCTGAGCTGCCACCATTGCCAAAACCTGAGTTTCCAGCTGTGCCAAAGCTTGAAGTTCCTAAGGTTCCTGAAATTCCAAAGCCCCACTAAACCATTATTTCTTAAACAAGTATATTACTTATTATTCTCTTCCCTGGCTTGCACTGCCTGAGTAATAAATGGGTTTATATTGTTCTTGTGTGCCATTTTAGTAATCAGTTGTATAATGTGTTGTTACATCTTCTCACATACATTGTTGGTCATGTTGTAGTTTGCCATCATTATTGGAGTTTGGTTGAATTAATGTTACTTCAGCTTTTTGCTGCTAATCCGTGTATGTGTTAGCCATGTTTTCGTTATATCTGTAAAGACGAAAGAGAAAAATTCTTATATGTATTTTGATCAGAGGATTGTGGGTACATTGCCAAAAACTGAAGGCATATGCAGGCATATGCAATTGCTAATAAATAAAAGGTGCACTGCAGCAGGAAACCGACAAGAATGTTTTCAAATTGCATTTACAATCATATCAAACACTATCGGATTCATTTCCTGAGTCTACGTCCACAGGCTGCGGATTCTTGTACCCGCTGATCTCATCCTTGTAACGTTTTTTATCCGCACGAGCTTTTGCTTCATACGGTTCCTTCTCCTCCGCTGCAAAATGAAAAGAAACAAAGCTTCCCTTGGTCGCAAGATATAGTACAAGGAAGGTCATCATAAGGTGTGATGCCACTGTTGAAGGAAGCTCATGGAATAATTAGCTTGGCAATCAAACGTACCTGACATCTTCTTCCATTTATCTCCAAGTACTCTTCCAACATCCGTAAATGAAATTCCAGGGTTATTTTTCTTCAGATTCTGTAGGGGGAAGAAACATGACTATTCCGTGAAATAATTAATGAACACCAATATAAAACGCCAATCATCACACATGGATAGAACCGTTCAAAATCCATGAACTCAAAAATGGTTGTGAAGCACCACAAACCCCACCAACAACCTCCCAAATCCAAAGAAAGTAAACTATAACTGTCATGGTCATGCGTGAACAAAGAACTAACCTCTCTCTCCATTTGGGAGAAGAACATGAAACCAGACAATGCCCTCTTTGGTGCATTAGGATCCTTTTTCTTCTTCTGTTTTTTCCTCTTTCCATCTTCATCTCCATCTTTAGATCTCTTCTTAGAAGTAGATGCCTTAGAAGACAGCTCCTTCTTTGATTCCTTCTTGGCGGGCTTCTGAGAATAAGCATTGACGAGCCAGACACATCAAAACTTCAACAAAATAAGGGCTTATTGGAAGACCAGGTAAGCAGATAAAAAACAAATCTTTTACCTCCTTCGTGGCACCTTCACTTGCATCAGACTCGTCATCTCCAGAATCATCAGTTGAAGAACCACCATCATCCTCATCGGCAACAAAATCCTCATCCTGTAGGTATTTATCACCGAATACAGCATCATACCAAGACCAAAACAAAATAAGTAGAAAAAATATTGGGAGTACAGGCGTGCGCACCCAATGAAAGGGCATTTGCCACACATGGATAACACAAAAGTGACCAAAACAGCTCACAATAAGAAAAGCGAATTGACCAAGTACTTTCAAGCACACTTTTGAGCCAAATAATGTTCTTTGAAGCGCCCAAACATTTTCAGATAACATTAACCATTTGGCGTTTCCATAATTAGAGAGGAAAAGTAAATTGACAAACTACTAAATGATTAACAAAGGATAATAAAAATAATGTAAACAACACCTCTTCATCACTCTCATCTCCACCAGCTGCATTTTTTATGCGCTCAAGATGAGGATCAACAGCATCATCATCATCTTCTTGAAGAACAGCAGCAACACCATCAGTGGCTTGGCTACCTCCAAGGTTCATAATTTTCAAGCCCTTTGAACTGCATTTTGAGTGAAAGAACGAATTAAGCCCTTTGAACTGCCACAAAATTACGAATTAAGACTGAATACAAAATTATTTATTACTCTCTCTACCACAAGATGTGGAAGACAAAAGGTTACCTGATAAAGTCAAAAAGATTGTGGTATTCATTTCTCTGAATATTACGGAATAGATGCTCTTGCTCAGTTTTTAGTCTAATAAGAAGGTCAAAATAATGCATATTTGAACCCCCAGCAGTATGCCTCTCAAATTCGACATAGTCAATCTAGTGGACAGAATAAAATCAACTTCAATTTTATAATCTCATGCAAATCAACCGATAGCTATACTGATCATTTGTAAATCAACTGGATTTTACCTCTTCATGGAGAATGAGGGTA
>JANTPZ010001274.1:0-21743 GCA_025593235.1 Vachellia pachyceras | reverse complement strand
GTGTGTGTGTGTGTGTGTAGGAATACTTGATTAAAAGAATTAGTATTTCAGACAAAACATGTTATATTATCAAATATGCTGAAAGACCTAAATAATAATGGCTTGTTTGGTACCATGGAATTGGGGTGGGTGAATATGGAAATAGAAATCAAATACATGATAGAGCTTATTTGATACCATTGAATTGGCTTCTATATGGAAGCCAATTCAATTAAAATGCATGAAAATCAATTCCATGAAATAATGTGTGGAATTGAACAAAAATGTATTGAATTCATTTTAAATCTACAAAAAATTAAAAAAAAGATTTTTTGAATTTTTAAGAGCTTTTAGGTCTTTTCATGTAAAAATACATATCTCATTTTCATGACATACCAAACATACTTTTAAACTGTATTTCCACATCCAGTTCCACATCAATATCCATATCCATCAAAATGAATTTTGCTTGCCAAATGAGCCATAAGTTCTTGAAGGACTATATTTTTAGAGAAAATAAGTAATGTGGAAGTATACAAATGTGATGCTAATGAGGGAGAATGAAACTAATTAATTAACCATTAGGGTTTGTGGATATATAATCATATAATTGTGGGGGACAAATTGAAATATGCTGACATCAGTAGTGAGATAAATAATTTATATTAAGAGGCAAAATTCTCACACACACGCACACATGATTGCGACTACAATAATTCAATAAGAAGACTATTTTAGCAAGCAAGCAAGCAACTAAAGATAACCACAAAAAAGAAAAACAAGTCAATTTATTATATATAACTAAGGATCTACTTTGGATGGTACTGTTTATTAATTCACTTAGGGCTAGTTTGGAACCCATTTTCAAAACCTAAGTCTAGTCCAAATACTCACATTTTTTTAAAATTTAAATTTTGAAAAAGTTATTTTTTTTGTCAAATCACACATTCTCTCATAATAAATTTTCTCCTTTCTCTTTTTCTTACCTTTTCTTTCCTCTTTTCTACTTATTTTTTACCTGAAATTCCGTAAAAGTCAATAATTTCACAAACACAATCACCTTTCAAAACATAGGTTTTACCTTAAACTCTATAAAAACTACTCTCAAACGGATTTTCAAACGAGCTCTTAGTATATGACATAAGAAACGGAAAAGGAATCTCATTTCTAAATTTTTGTTATGTGACAGTGAAAAAAAGAAGAAGAAGAAAGGTTAAACTTGATGACTCGTTTCCCACTTCTATTGGCACATCCAAGAACTGTTATAATATAAATATAGATATATGGGCATGTATATACATTTTATGATATATATATATATATATTTCTTATATACACTCACGGAACCAAATCTTTCATCATGAACCACTCGTTTTGTCTTATAGCATATGGTTGATAGGGGGATATGAGACTCTACTGTGGTTTTTTCCACATCACAAATCTGAGTTATATTCATATATGATGTTAATAAATTTTTATTTCCAAAAAAAATCAAAAAATTGCAAGATTTTTTTTTTCACCTCATCTCTTTACCTCTTTTTAAAGGAAGATTATTTTGTATTTGTTTAGAATAAAAAAATTGCCAATGAAGAATACTAAATCAATGAAGGTCTGCATATATTACCATTTATAGAACATTTTATCATGTAACTATCTAATTTAATAATAGAAAATTAGAGACTAGCTTGTAGGTCATTCTCCATTTATTTTATCGTTGTTAACCATGTGTATAATCATATTTTAGATTAAGCTTTTCAAATTTGGGCAAGATCACTTCTCTCATTAAAAAAATTTATATTTTTGTGCCTTCAAATAATTTAATAATTAATACAATCTTAATTTTTTTTTCATAAATGAATTTCAGAATTTTTTTTGTAGAGGATGAGTTTACACTTGCAATGGAGCTTGCATATATTAATGACTTAAGGCGAAACATTCAAAAGCATTTTCATACAAATAAAGATAAAAATCCTCTTATATACTTACCTAAAATTTTGTAAAATTATTTTAAAAACTTTCACATAAGTTGAATATCAATCATTTAAATTGGACTAGGTTGAAATAAAATCAAAAAAGGGGAAAAAAGAACCAAACTTTATTTTGCTAAAAACATACCATCCCGTGTCCTATATATAAAAGTTAGTTAATTTTTTAGAGGAATTAAGAAAACTAATTAACTGATATATTTATCATTTTTCTTTAAATTAATTTATCTGACTTACAAATTAATATATAATTTAATGATATACATAAATATTTCAGAATATATATTATAATTAGGTAATTTACATAACCTTTTAAATTTCATAAAAAATTCAATCGCCTCTCATGTTAAGAATCAAAAGTAATATATTTTATTTTTTTATCATAAAGTTTTTGGTTTGATTTTTCAAACAAGGTAATGACTACAAATTGGTGGATATTTTAGGGACATGATGTTTGATCTTATTGGGAATGTCAAGTACAATAATTAGGGATCGACGACGTACTTGTTGGTAGTTATGGGCCACTCAAAAATCCCAATGTATAATTAGTGGATAACTTTGAATTTGGCAAAAATATAAAAATAATATAAAATACTAGTAATATAAAGTGGATAACAAAGAAATAAAGACATTCCAAAATTAGTGGTCTCACTAACAATCGTTAGGGAAAATTAGTGCCATTCATTTCTAAAAAGTAAATTAGTGGTGTCACTAACAATACAATATATATAACCTCTCAAAATTTCTGAAGGGTCTAATAACACGAAAAAGTTAGGGAACATTAATAGAACATATTTTTCTATAGGTTTAAGGAGATTATGAGTTTTCAGTTTAGTGCTTAAGAACAAAAAAATCATGCTTTTAATTTGAAATGACCAAAATACCCTTATTTACATGCAATCAATTGTAATAGAAAATTCACTTATTCACACAAATCTTTAACGGCTAAAATAAAACTTTTTACAAGTCCCAAGTTTACATTATAAGAGAATCTTATAGAAAAATGTACAAGTGTTCATACGCATTTTAACAATTAAAATAGTAAAATTTATATGTGCAAATGCATTTTTGGCAGCTAATAATAACAAATAATAAGTAGGAATTGGTTGAGAGAATGAGGAAAAAGAGGCTGGATGGTTGTGAATGGGAAAGCTCTGAAATACTGAGGTATTGTTTAGACCAGCAGCAGACAGAAGCTGGGAGATTTCTTTGGTAGCACGCAATGGGAACAAAGCTACAGACTTCTACTTCACAATAGAGACAATGAGAGGAATGTTACTATCGCAAAGATGGCTAAATCAGCCACCACCCTCTCTGATACGAATCATGGATGATGATAGACAGCAAGTGAAACAGGAGATGCATGAAAGGATGGGAGTTGGCTAATCTGAAGTACATGCTTCAATGTACAGGTTTACTAGTTATCTTTAGAGTAGGAATCTGAATTGTTTAGCTTGATTGGTTTACTTAGAAGTGACTTAATGTGTAGCTATAGGATTTTATGAGTGTCTTTTTTGCTGTTTGGCGTGTTCTTGGCTATAGATGTCTGTATGAAATGGATAAAGGATAAATACAAAGGACTTTATTTGCTCAAAAAAAATAACAAATAATAAGTAGATGGTATATCCATTGTGGTATATCCATTTCTACGTTTCCCACTTATAAAATTGTGTCGAGCCACTCTTAAATTCATGCTAATAGCAAACGCAGTTGAACTCATAAATTCACTTATCAAGTTTACTGTTTTTACGATTCTACTTTATAAAATCGTATCAATTTACTCTTAGTGAACTCGTGCTAATATTTTAGATTAGATTGTTAGCGATTTTATATATGAATTTCACAAAAAAAATTTATTTGAGTATGCTAAATTATGTAATTTCCATAATTATTTATTGATAAAAGTAAACTCTTACCAATTTGACTATTCGAGATTTCATCCCAATCACAAATTTGTTTTAACTGTTTGACAACTTGGAGTGTATCTCCATAAAATTGAATAAGGATAGCTTTTCGATTCTTTTTGCAAATGGACAACTTTTCTAGCCAACTGTGTGCATGCGCGCGTGTCATAAAATAATAAGAAATAATGCGAGGAATATATGTATGTGACGACAAGATTTGCTTAATTTTAAATAAATGTTGTAATTAATTAATGGCTAGTACGTGCCATTATTATACATATGCATGCCACTTAGTTTGATTGCATCCTATGTACACAATCCACATAGCAGTTTAGTGTTATCTCAACCATTAGCCCCACTAGAGAAATTTTGTTACACTGTGATTTCATTTTTTTTTTTGACTAAATTATGTACCATCTTTTGTTGTTAATATAAAAGCCATTTAATTAGTTTGAGTAGATTAAAGAAGGAAATAAAGTGGTTAGTTTGAATAAATGTGACATTTTATGTTCTTAAAATACTCTTCAAAATGTGAGATTATATATTTGGATAAGTTAAATAAATTTATTTGGATAAAAATAATAAATATAAGAGATTAAACAAATTAAGATCTTACATATAAAAATAAATCTAATATTCAATTAGGTATTACTCCTTCTTGCCTCTTCTTGTCTTACTCCTTCTCATCTCACTTAGTTGTATAATTAATGCTTAAAGATATATAGCTCTTCTTATTTTTATCTTTCTTTCAAAACATTGTTACTATGGGTAAAGTTAACTTTTTTTTACTAATTTAATACATATTTAATCAGTTAACATTATTCCTTATCAATTAAAAGTGAGATGAGAGATTATATTAGAGATATTGCTGAGCCGCACTTTAAAAGCAGCTCGTCTTTTGTGGAAAAAAGCAATACTTAATTGACTATTACATATACACATTAAACATTAAATGTGTGCGTGTGCGCGTGTGCGTGTGTGTGTTTAAATTTGATGGTTATTGCTTATAATAGTCAAATTCGATTAAGCAACAAATTTGACGCTTATTTGCATAAAAAAGTCATAATTTCTTTTCTCATGTTAGAATGATCATATTTAACGATTATTAAATTTTAGAATTTCTGTAATCTTTTGTGTGGGTAAGCAATTTTCAATCCTCACTAATCAGCATACGCATCACTGATATCATTTAGAAGACAACCTTTACCTCTGCAAGTTTCAGCTAAAGTAGTTTATATTCCTTTTTATGTGAAGTTTATGTATTCAAATCTCTAACCAATCTCTTGTTTTTTCCCTTAATTGTATGTATTTTTTTTTATATTTAACTATCTTGTTTAAGGTATTGTTCAATACTAAATGTAGATACATTTTCTGATAATGATTTAAACATTAATTCATCATATTATGAGAGATTAACCTTTTTTTTCAGACATAATCATACCAATTTCTCCTTGAACTGACCATGTTTTCTCTAATATCATTTTGAATTATCATAAAAAAAATATAGGAAAACCTCATACCTAAAACCCTTCCTTTAACCACCAGACACTTGGATCAACTGGTAACTTAACCAGTGGTATCATGTTCAAACCCTGAGTATACAACCGTGATAATTCTTTAGACGTAGCGAGATGCCCCCCATTGTGGGTCAACCAACACTTTTGTAAATCGGATTAATCGGTTATTTGGATACATGGTAATCGAAAAGGTGTCGGATTGAAGGCCCAAAAGTCAAGGTATTAAAACCTGAACTAGCCTTTGAGTCAATCGAGGCAATGGATTAAGGTTAATAGATTAGATCAGAGTCAAATCTTGGGTCAGACCAATTATGTCAAAATAATATAATTTAATAAAAAATACTCATATTTGATTATAAACAGGTTAATTTCATGATATTTAAATAAAAATGACACTAAATACAAAATGCTTTTATGCATACATGTATCACACAATTATTTTATTGTAGCAATAAAAAAATACAATATTGATAACATATGTTTATTCTTACAATCTTTCAAAAGCTACAAATAACAAAATAATGAAATATAAAGATATAATCAATAATAGTTAGTGGTAGTTTGATTTAGTAATTTAAGAAATAAAAGTAAAATATTATCAATATGATGACAAACTAAAGCAACAAATATAGTCAAAAGTAATAAAGTTCACTTTAACTAAAAATAAAAAATCAGATTTTTTTTTAAAAATAAACTTGACTTGGGTTACCATCGGTTTGCCTTGGGTTACTCAAGTTAGGATTGATTTACCCCAGGTCGAAATTTCTCAAGTTAGGGACATGACCGAACCAGTATGATTATCAAATCAACCCGGTAAATCTGATTTGTAATTCAATGCCAAAATTAAGTACAAAACAACTCTTTTTCAATTACCATCCTACTAATAAGACCTTAGATAAAAGAAACCAGTAGAGACTAGATCCAACGGAACGGATTAATCCTCCACAATATGATCACTTGAATTCTCATTGAGAGATGTACCCATATTCAATACCTAAAAATACTTTAAACATAAATTACTGCTATTTTCATTCACAATATAACAAAGAACACAAGTAATATCAAATAGCTACATACATTTGAAAATTGAACAATAAATCATCAATCAATAATATATTTAAGAAGACAAGCAATGAAATAAAATATGAAAGAAAACTATACCATGCTGTGTATGTATGATGATGCTCTGAGTGGGCGGAGTGGCAATGGGGTAAAATGCCCTAAATAGGAGGGGCAAAATGGTAAACTGAGCAAGCTGATGTAATAAAAGGAAAAATGAAAAGAAAAACGACAAGTCATGCCACAAGCTTGTGGTTTTCCTTTTCAAAGGAAGAATTATTAGTGTCATAATGATATTTTAAGTCCCCACTTTCCTTAGACTAAGATAAAGCTGTGGAAATTAAAGAAATAATATTTTTTTGAGTGTTTGGCCAAAAAAGAAAGACATATTTGATGGATTTTTTGTTTGGCAACACATATTTGGTGGATTTTAATTACGTTCGTTTCAACAGAGAAAAGGTTAACATAATCCATTTCTTCTTTCATTCTTTTTTTTTTTAAGGGAAAATCCTTATAAAAGACGCTCAAATTACTCAAATTCTAATTTAGGTCGCTAAACTTCACAAATATTAAATTAGGTTTTATGATACATTTAAAGATTTAGAAATTGAGTTAAATTACTGTTCTACCCCTTAGTTATTAGAAAATTAAAAAAATAATATCATTTCTTGAATTGTATTATCAAAAAATTTTTGACGAATACAAGCAATTTAAAATAATATTATAAAAAAATTTCATACAAACACAAGCGGCCTAAAATCTTGCGATCTGTGACGTTTTGTTGTGGCATTAATCTTCTGAAATTGTATTTTACTATTTCATGTATAGTGACATGATAAATAAATAATATTATAGTGACATGATAAATAAATAATATTTCAAAGATGATGATAAAATATAATTATTTCAATACTCTGTTTAAGAATGGTCCATCGATTATGACAAAAAAAAGACAGAAATAAACTTATGGTTGGTCATAATATGAAAAATTTAGAACTTGGCTTATTTACTAAATACTAGCTGCTCCCTTTATCTTAAATGTTTAAAATCTAGTTTTACACTATAAACTAGGTTTAGGAACGGAGGAATAATATTGTATTTTAATGATAATTGGTTCATTCAACGGGTTAATTTCTTTAATAAAATTATGAAAATGATATTGTCACACTAGCCGTTAATGCATAATTAAAAGATAGAATAAAATAAAGGACATGAAGACGAGAGATAAAAAAGAATGGAAAAAAAGAGTATTTTTAGTCAAGTTCAGTTAACCTCCTAATTGAGGTAATAATTTTTTAAGTATTATTGGATATTAAATGTCAATACCTTTTCTAAGGGAAATTTAAATTTTAGCCTTTCCATGGTACGAGGGATTATGTATTTTCACTTAACCTGCTTCTTGTGATGTTGCGAGAACCATCCTCTCATTCTGTGCATTGAGAGGGTTGCTTTATTAAGGCAATAACCACTCAAGTTGCTTGTTTAGTAGAGAATAGTTTCAAATTAATTATTCAACACAGGAAAACTACTCACATACTCCAGAAATATCATATTATTTGTGCTCTCTCAAATGAAAATATTTCAATTATTCTTTTTTACTAATCTCATATCCTATAATAAGTTTCTATTGATTATATCTCTATCTTCATAACTCACTATAATAGTTATTTTGTGTAACCCACAAGAAAGATGTATATGAAACATTTTCAATTGAGAAATTATAGATGATGATACTTCAAGGATATATAAATCTCCTAACTCAACGTCCATGTTCATGAAACCGGACCGAAACGACCGGTTCGAACCGGAAACCGACGAACCAGCCTTCAGTCCGGTCCGGTTGGTGGTTTGACTCCGGTTTGGGGTCAAACCGATCAACCCGGGGTGAACCGGGATCAACCCGGTCAACCCGGCCGGGTCAGTGGGTTGACCGGGTTGGCTTTTTTTTTTCTTTTTTTTAAAAATTTCTTTAAAAAACAAAATAATAATTTATTAATTTGAAATTAAAAAAATAAAAAACAGAATTCCTTCTCACATAAACTCATTGTCGCATTTGTATATGTTCATCCTCTTTTTAATTAGTTTTAAAAATGATGAATTATTTCAAAATTTCAAATTTAAAGGTTAAAAAATAAAAAAAGAACCCCTTATCATATATATTTTGATATTTTCTTAGGACGAATATTTCAAAATTATAAATAATGTCCGAGAATATATAACGTACAAGTATATGATTAGTTTAGTAATTGTTACTTTATTAATAATAGAATTTACGAGTTAGTTTTTAGAATTTTCAATTTTGAATAGTTTGATTGTGTCAATGTGTGATAAAATTTATTTTTTTAATTTTTTATTCCTCACCGGTCTGATCCTCGGTTTGACTCCGGTTTGACCCACTGACCCTTAACCCATTGCCTTATCCGGTTTAGTCACCGGTCCGGTTTCCTGTACCTTGCTCAACGTAGATTATATTGTCTTCCAAACATTTGTGCAAGAATATAGTTTATATATCCATTTGAATAACCTTTGGGATAATGACTTTTAACCATAATACATTTTAAAAAATGACTTTTATCCCCCGAATGCATTTTGAAAAATAAAAATTTATTTGGATAAATGTTGTAAAAGTGATTTAAAAGAAAATAAATTTCATTAAATAATACTTACATATATTATTTTATATTATGATAAAATAAAAAAATGAAATAAAAGTAGTTAGAATGTTTATTTCAGGCCGCAACTTACAATATTTAGGTTGTGACTTAGAGTGTCCTAGATCCAATTTAGAATTTTTATGTCTAGGCCATGACTCTAAATTTTTAGGCCACGACGTGAAATTTTGAGGTTACGACCTGGAATGCATTTTAGGTAGAATGAGTTTTTTTCCCTCTCTAGAATGCATTCCAGCACTAAAATGCATTTTGGTAACAATTTTCGATTGACCTTCCCGAAAAATCATTCAGTATCTCTTGCCTTTTTAACATATTGCCACACACACATATACACTCTTGTATATCCTAAATCCAGCTTTTCCCATTTGAATTGTTATAAAGGTTGTCCTTGAAAACATATCCACGAATGACAACATAGATTTTGTTTCTCTTTAACTATGATTCTATGAATTATGGGCTTAATTATCAAAGAATCCTTCTTAGAATTGGGGGGAATAGGCTAAAGAAGAGAGTGATAAGGGATTTTAATCCATGGATTAATTAAGAAAAATACTTAAGTCAATTTACTTATATCTGTTATGTCAAATTCTTATATTATATGTAACCATGTATTCTATTTTTGAAATATTATAATTTAATTATAACCACCATAAAAAATAGGACACATGACTATATGTGATTGAAGAAATTGGCATAATGAATATAAAGACTTGAACTAAGTATCATGCTTAATTAATGTCATTTATGAACCAAGGCTATATATATAATCCCAATATTGGGTAACTGTTATAGAATATTGAACCAAAGACACTCTGAAGGGGCACATACAAATTAGGGTTTTATAAAGTGAACTAGTGCTTAATTATTTATGAAAATGATAAGTTTTCTTCCTTTTTCTTCCCTTTCTACTCTCTTCGAATATTTTCAAATACCCCAAACGCTGATATATGCATAAGCCACATCTTACATAATGATGATATTGATGAAAAGCAGTTATATACAACATGGTTCAAGATAAAAGAAAATATTGAAAAATGCAAAAAAAAAAAAATTTAATAATTTAATTGCACCATCTAGTCTCACATGTAATGGTCAAAAGGAGTTATGGTATTAAAACTTACTTAAATAAGGCCAAACTTCTTGTAACAATCCAACGCTCCTCCCTCATAGATATTATCCATGTTTGTAGTCGTAACCAAAAGCAAAGTTTAGTTTCCCTGGAGACAACCGTAGCCACCTAGAAAATGTGTTTACGAGGAGAAGATATTCATACCTTTATAAGACGTGTTTCGTTTCCATTCCTAATCGATGTGAGACTTCACACGTTTCATCACAATGATGCTTATTCATTAGTAGCTACTACACTCCTCAAAAGCACTAATAGTCAATATAATCTTTGATCCCTTAAGTTTACCTTCGTTTTGGTTTTGGTCCCTCAAGTGTAAAACTAAAGATTTTGATTCATCAAAAGTTAAAATAGTGCATGATCTTATAGATTATAGGAACCGGTGATTTAAATAAAATAAAACTTGAGATATTAAAACCACACTAATTTAAATTTAAGGGACCATAACTAAAATAAGGTTAAATGTGAAAGGATTAAATATTGTATTAACTCTATTAAAGTAAAAGTCTTTTCCAAAACCACTCGAGCAAAATTACATAATGTCCTTAATTTAAATGATGAAACCAACACTTTAATAAAGAACGACTTCAACCATCAAATGACAACAATAATTGACCACTAATTTTCTAAAGGTAATTAAGTCATTTCATAAAAAAACTTAATTTCAGAATAGTCCCCGAAGGCTACATATGAATCAAGTCATTTCGAGGAACCGTTTTGATATCATCATATTTCAATATAGTCCCCAAAGGTTACATATGAATCAAGTCATTTTGAGGAACCATTTTCATAATATCGTATTTCAGTAGTCTATATATATATATATATATATATATATGTATATATCCTAATAATTAATGGTCCTTATATACATACACTATTAGAAAAATGTCAATTAGCGACGGAAAAATCCAACGTCAATTGGTTATTTTCTATTAGAAAATTTCCATTTAGTAACGAAAAATATTAGTGATCCTCATTTTAACAATGAAAAATAGTCATTTAACGATGAATTTTCCGTCACTAAATGGCATTTTTCTGGTAGTGATATCCTAATAATTTATCCTAATGTCTAGCATACTAGTCTCCAACAATATCCATAAGGGAGGTGATCATAGACACTATTAGAATAAACGTATTTAGCCAAAAAAAATTAAAAATGTAAAGTGATGGCAATCAATCATGTAAATGTTAAAATATATATATATATATATATATATATAATCACTATGAAAAATGACACAATATTTATTTATTGTTTTGGTTAAAGATCAATAATTGATAGATGCATGTAAAGATGGAATGACATTGACGGAGCCTATTATTTTGCTGAGCTCACCATACGTAAGGTTAAGAATTTTGGTGCTTTAAGAAGTGAATCAAATCATCTTTTAAGTCTTTGATCCTTCTCTATTATCATCATCATCTTTCTTCTTATATTGCACCAATCGTGCTTTCCTTGCTTTAAACTCTTCCCATTAATAATCCAAGAAGATGATAAATTTGACCATCTAATCAACAAAAAAAAATCTCTCTTTTCTTTTTGGTCAAAAAAGATCACTACCATATCTTTTCAAAATAAGCTTGACTCTTCTTCTCCCACTTGTGCTGAAGTTTCAAATCAAATCCTTTGCTTGATCTTAGCCAAAAAGGCTGAGAAAGGTATAAATTAAATCCTTTATCATTATCATTATCTCAATCATGCCTTTGGGAAAACAAACAAATGAAAAAAAAAAACAATAAAATGGCAACTATGATTAGAACTCACCGTTTTTATCTGCATTATTTATTTTTTGCAAAAGCATAAAATTTATGTTCCAATATCATTGGTGGTTTTTTGATAAATTTGTGGCAACAAAAGGTATGGTCAATTGTCACCAAAAAAAAAAAAGGTATGGTCAATTTTTCTTCTTTTTCTGTGAAAGAAAAGGTAATGCTTTAGTCATAGAAAGTGTTCTCTCTCTCTCTCTCTCTAAATTTTAGTCTTCATTCACAATCCCATGACCAATCTAGTCCTCAAGTTGATGAACTAAATAAATAACTTGCGTAGTTGAGAACAAATCATACTTGTTTGTTTATTTGAGAACATATCATACGTGTTTGTTTATTAATTTTTATGTTTGAAAAAGGAAGCCATATGATTAATTGGACTAGATAAAGTTGTTTGAGATAACACATAACTAAATCGTAGTGAGGAAGTTTTTTTAGGTACACAACGAGAGCTTAAAAACTCAAAGGAAAAGAAACTACACTAAGAGGTGGGGCATGAACCCAGAAAATCGTTGGAGCACAACTTCTAAAAGTGGAGTGAGCAAGCGTAGTAAACTCTTGAAGAAGAAATAGCTTCTTTTGTAAGAGTATCAGCCAACCGGTTCCGCTTCCTCGGCACATACTAAATCATAGTAAGGAAGTTAGATAGTATATGAAGGACCATGATTGAAAAATAAGAAACCACTACCAAAAGTTTGTGTATGTTCAAAACCATTATCTTTCTTTTCTTTTCTTTTTGGCCTTTACTTGCAACTTTAAAACTCGGCTGAACAAGTTGTGTTGAATTAATAAATACATGCAAATAGTTTTATCTCATAAAATGTAAAACTAAAGGGGAAAAATTAGCCTAAATTGTTCATATATATTAGATCAAGTTCGTAGGTAAATTTATAAGTACACATAAGCATTTTCACAACTACCAATAAAATAACAAGTGTTCATATAAAAATTTACAAACTCTAATTTTAATAACTAGCAAATAGAAAAATGACAAGAGCCCCAAGCAAAAACTTACAACTCCTAATTGAAATTACAATAGTTGATACAAAAAATTACCAATATTCATAAGTGAATTTATCATTGTACATGCGTATTTTAACAACTAATAATAACAATAATCAATGTGTTATCCATGTTGATTATAAAGAACTACCTAAATTTTGTTCCAAAATTGATTTCTTAGAGTAAAACCAAACACCCAAGTAATTATACAACGCAGCATGTTTATGAAGAATGAGTTATCCATAAGAATAACAGCCTGATTTGTTGGCCCAAAAAAAAAAACAGCCTGATTTGATTCCCTCTCTTGCAATCGTTATCATAAAAACTATAGTTCATGTGATCATTTTATTTAAGCAATTTCTCCATGGTCCCATTCTCACTGCCTCAAACCAGTTTTCGTAATGAATAATATGACCAAAGATTCAAGATTTTTTTTTTTTTGGAATTGAATAGAATTCCAAAGTTCAAATATTTTTTTTTAAAAAAAGAACCCTCTCAAATCTCAGTTGACACAAAATCTGGGTAAAACTGTAGTTTCTTACTATTTATGTTTGATACTTCGATCCCCAAATATGAAATTTTGTGTCCACTAGTTATTGAATTGATCACTAACTAAATATTCAAACTTGGACACTTGCTGAAACCTTAGATTCATTCAACTGATACCTAGTACCACCTGAAGTTTACGGGGTGAAGGATTGTTTTTAAAAAAAAAAAAAAACTTGAGCACTTGATTGGTTAGTTCACCATCTATCAAAACCATGGTAATACATTCAACAACATTCCTCCTGATAATCAGATCTAGAACAAAAATGACCACTTTTGTTATACCACATCATACGCTCTGCAAAAAGCTATAAACTATAGTGCAGTGATTACAAGTTCATAATTTAAGAACAGCCCAACAAAATCATGACTAAAACCCAATAAACCAAGATAATCAACTTGATTATGCAGTCTTTCAGTGTTTTCTTGCTTTTGATTCACTTTTCGGAAGAGCTACCCCCGAGAGCTTGTTAACCTCGTACAGCAAAACAGCTGAGAACAGGAAACTGCATTTGTAGACGGAAAGTTAAAAAGGTAATCAATATAAGGTTTGCCATGCAACACTTGTAGCAGTTAAAGCATCTTTTTGGCTTGCTAGATAAAAACGGAAGATTCACAATTGTCCCTCATCCTGATCTGATCTACTTTAGTAAAAGAAAATTGCTTTGTTAAATTAATAAATCTTCAAATGGGTTGCTCAATATACAAGGCTCCCATAAGATGGAATCTAGGGAGAAATAGATGTATGCAACCTTAACCCTACAAGCGGAAAGACTGTATTCATAATAGGACCCATGCCTCTCGGCCACATGGCAGCAACTACACCTTGCTCCAAGACTCAACCTCTAACACATCTTCATATGCATGACATGAAAGTCTGCGTATACAGGGTCTATATCAGGGTAAAGATGAACAGACTAATCTAATATGAATTCGTCCTAAAAAGTTACACTATTACTGATGTTATCGATTCCATATTCCCCACAAAGCTCCTTTTCTTTTTATTTTTAACATACAATGGTTAAATTCCCCCAATAAGCAACCAATTTTTTTGCCCCGTAAATCTACCAAGGACACATACAATGTCAAAGGTTAACAATCCACGAGCTTACATGATTTGTTTTTTAAATCGATTTTGAAAATTTTTTTATTAAAACAAAATAGGAAAAATATGTTTGGCAATATTAATATGAAGATAGTTTTAAAGGTGAGAAAACAAAAAAAAAAAGGCAAAACCTACTTGGTAACATTTTTGAGAACATGTTTTGAAAAAATAATCATTTCATTATATTTTAACTAAATTATTTTAGTTAATTGTTGAATCAAAAGGAAGAACTTAGAAATAATTTTTTGAAATATTATACATAAGACTGGAGACAATCATATTATAAGGTTATTATGATTTGTGGTAACTTGATTAAAAATAAACACAAAATTGAAGAGGGTGTAATAACAACTTTAGTAAAGTAGTTCTATTAACATGACAAGACAAATTGGTTGAGCTAGTAGTTACATCGCCCACATCCAATTTTCAATACAATCTCTATGCATTACCATTTCCACTGCACCTTCATGGGATAGCCTCGATAAGTTGTCATTAATAGAGCTTGCTCCCTTAGTGTTAGGACAAGTGGAATTTGCACGACGAATTATTCAGAATATCGGGGAAAGTGGATCATATATAAATTTAAGCCGTGAATGAAGATCCTGACATATAGGGAACAAACTCCGATAATGACAACTTATCAAGTTTATACAGCTCAACTGAAATGACAGTGTAACAGGCTCCAGAGTCCCTTTTTTTTTTTTTTTACTTTCTCTACAATTGAGGTTTGAACATGTATGTTGACAAACAAATTTAAGAGGGTAATCAAGTCCCAGAAACTACTTCTAAAGATGTCAAATATATGTGTGAGCTATTCAAATTCGATTAATCTTTGGAATATTTCTGTTTTATGCACTTAATAGTCATCATTATATAGGAAAACTCTTTATGTTTGTTTATCCTGTGCTGGATTGGGGGCTTTTTGGTGCGGGGGGGATTTGCTCTTGGAACTCTACAACTCCATTTACTCTCCCTCCTATCTCATATCATTCGTTTTTAAATTTGAGTTGAAATGAATTTCTATTAGCCATTCGTTAAAAGAATTTATATCGTACCATGTTGTGATGCAAACTCGGTGGACGGTGCTTGCAGCAATTAGAGCCACTGCTTCTGCTATTATGACTGAAGAAAAATAATGGTCTTGCATTAGTTTGTCGTAAACAAAACAACAGGTACTAGAAGCCAAGGCCTCCATGAATTATACCTAGCAACACCGGAAAGAGTCATAAAATTGAATGCCTCATCCTCAATCAAGGAGACACACACACACACACACACACAAAACAACAAGTCAACAAGTCAATAAAAACATTTAAAAATTAATTGGAAAATCATCATTATTTTAGCCTCTGAAAAAAAACTCAATTAGCCAACATTATCATTTGTTTATTTTCTATAGAACAAATAGACAGGTCATATGGAAATTTATATTAGTATTTGAAGTACTTCATGCTGTAAAATAGCGTCCATTCCCAGTTTTTTTGAGAAGCCTAGAAAAAGGTAAATCAGCGGTTTTATAATATTAGATTTCTCTTTGATATAATGCCACCATTTGATGTATTTTAGTCTTTAATATTATTTAAGAATTCATTTGATGAGTATGAACCATAGAGAATTGAAAGAAGAAATTTGGGGATGAAGGATTACACTTATTTGAACTTCTGCTTATCCTCTTGCTTCGTTTGTGTTCTACAGGAAAACTGAAAAACTAAGAGGTCGTATCAAATGAACCTTTCTGGCATTTAGTACTTTTCTAATGATATTTCAAATTCCAATTCATCTGAATCTTCAAGATGTCTAGACTCTAGAGCATGGAATGCAGACATTTTAGGGTATAGGATTACAGTTTGATAAACCATGGTTTTTCCTTGTACTCACTCTCTTTTAGAAATAAATTCATGCACCTTTAGAAATCAACATGAAGATAAAGAAATACTCAACATGTCCTTGATGATAATCTTTTGCATCTACTAAGCAGATAACAAAGTTTAAGGAAACGAATCATGCCATAAAGCCCTTCCTCACATGAATAAGCTCGAATTCCAAGTATAGGAACCAACTATGGAAGAGCAAACGTGAGGACAGAAGTTGAATACGGGAAAACAACTCCACTTAGAAACATGAAAGATAGTCCATTGAATGTGATAGTCTTTTAGAAATCATAACATGTGCAAACCCACGAGTTTTATGGCATATTTGACAGAGATAAATAAGACTGTTAAAACTATAAAGTCTCCATTTTAACATACACAATGTGAACAGCTTTTATTGATAATCACTCACATAGATTTAATATTGACATCTAATGAGTGATGACAAGAAATATACAGTTAAAGACAGGTAACAACATTTGTAATAAGAATGCACTCACCAGCACCCCACCCTGTCCTAGCACCGATAGTTTCCTGAAAGTTTCCAATGAACTGCAGGTACAGAAAAAGTCATGAAAATATAGTTCTATTATAGTTGCTAAGAGAAAAAAATGCATGCAGCAGAACATTAATTAAAAAAATTCAGAAAACACCCCAAATAGATGGAATTGATTTTTTTATTTATCTTGTGAATATGGGTTACTATGCATGCTTGGAAAACAAAATAATACTCTTCCCCCTAAAGAAAGTGAGTTACACTAATGGATACTTAATCCAAGAGGTGCAGATCATGCAGTATATAGACAGACTCCTTGTGCATTATGCTAAATCTAAAGTGAGAACACTCCTCATGTCTGATGAATAGTCTGGCCTATTAAAGAATTTGAATTTTATGAATATATGATCAATGCCAAAGGACTTCAGACTTCTTTCTAAATCCATTAAAAATGTTTTGCAGAAAAGCAAACATTATTTATAGCAGAATCTTTTGCCAAGATTAAGCAAATTAGTCTGTCAATCTGACTTCCAAATAAACCTTGCAAGAAAGACAAAGACAACATATATGCAATTTAAAGACACTCATTCAAGCAGAGTTGTAATTGAAAAGAAATAAGTGTTAATATTTCCCACTTTTCAGATCCTGAGTTAAAAAAAGAAGTGTTTGGAACTAAGTTTCATCATAGAGTAGTCATATTTTCCTTCACAGTGAAGTTGCTTAAAAACTGAGGAGTAAGCATGTTGAACAGAAATGAAGCGCATACTCTATCATCTAAAGCAATTTTGCCTAGTTCCTAGGTTTCAAGGTCATCGATAATAAAAAAGAGGGAAGGTCAATTGAGTGCTATGGAATGACACCCTATGGGCTGGAGTGTGATGCAATTGTTTGAGCACAATTTTAGAATCATTTATTCAGAAGAATTTATTCAAGTGTGGAAAGTATACAGGGATTAAGTACCAGGCGTCCACTTGATACCACAGTAAAAGAAACAAGGAGAACGACAGATTAGAAGAAGGAAAATGGCTCAGAAGTTCCCACCCAATCCCTGTGCATTTTGAATCAAAAAACCTCTTTTAAAACCATGAGCATTGAGCAGAAACCTAAAACAAGATTCACTGATGGTGACCAATGGCAACAAATTCTAAAGTTTCCCTCTAACCAATGTAACACAGGCTCGAATCATCAGAAATAGTCTCTCACTTCTCCACCTCTTTGAAACAAGAACAGTTTTCTTGCTTCATCAAGGGTTCCACTTTGTGGTCCTTGAGGCATGCGCTTTAACTGCTATGAAGGGGGGCTAGAGAGCTAGCTCCATTGAACTAATTTATTTTCCCTTTTTTCTGTCATATTTTTACTGTTTCATTAATTTTCCCTCATACAATACTTGTCCACCATATAAGCAGTATTTATCAACAAGTCAAAAGAAGAATCAAAAGGCATAGCAGGTGCTGAGGAAAAAAGTCAAGGTAATTTTAGAACTCACAGTTAGGAGCGCAAGAAATAGGAGAGAGCTGATGAAGCCTCCAGCTATAGTAAATAATTCTGTTGATGCTAATTTCCCCCGATACACTTCTTGAAGTGAGAGAATGACAGTGAATAGAAGAAAGGAATACAGCATCGAACTCCCTGGCCCTGCCATGGACTTAATATAGACAAACAAACAAAAGGACATGGGTGAATTTTCAATACACTGGTCTGCAGCACAAGATGCTATTAAAAACTAATATATATGGAATAAAAAAATGACTGTTCGTAATATTACAGAAATTACTGTAAAATAAAATTTATAGGTGAATTAAATTGAAGTCATCAGAGGAAGGGGTCGAGGAACACAGGTGTCTATTTTCCATAGAATTTTTAGCGTTAACACAAGAAAATGCAGTATAAGTCAGATTGACAAAGGGGAAGTTTGTAATTAAGATTTAAAACTTGTTTAAGACTAAAATCATATCACGGCAACATGATAATCATTTATGCAATCAATAACAGCCTCTGGAAGTTCAAGCAAAGTAAACTAGTTTCAATCACCCTATAATTAGACTGCAGACTCACACGTTAGGAAAAGCCATTCGATTTGGCATCGAAAAAAGAAAGTCTGCCGAATTTCACTGGCAACTTCACAAGCAGTTAAATTCATAAATTACTTAAGGACGAAAACAATGCTGTATAGATTAAAAAAGAAACGGAAGAGTATAAGTCATAACAAGAAAAAACTAATCAAAACCATGATTTGATGATAAATCAGCCACATTTTAGTCCCCCGAACAAAAAATTATTGGTTGATTTAAAAAAAAGGGTATCTTAAAAATTTAAGATGCAATACAAGAGTGCCATTTTACCAGCATTTTGTCAGGAAATAAACAGATCATGAGGTGAAGTAAGAATTGAAAAGAAAGAACAAGCATACCTCAGAAATCAGAGGAAATTGATGCTGAGTTATTAATCTCCGGCAAGAAAAAAAACTCTCGTCGGCTTTTAAACCCTCGAGCCCGGAATGGTGTTGCAAGTTTAGGGAGTGCTGCAGGGATGACTTCTTGGTATTAGATCTGGTTGACTGTAATAAGAAGGCAATTTCGATATTGTACGGAAGTTTTGAGGACAAAGATGTCCAAGTGAATAGTGAAATTACGTCGTTTGGAAACAGATAAACATGTCTCACGTGTGAGGAATTTTGTCTCGGTAAACGTAAGAATGGTTTTTAGATGCCCAAACAGACTATTCAAACAAGCCTATAATATATTGGGAAATATATTTCGGCCCACGGAGCCCGGTTCAACTCGAGACTGTTTTTGAATAAAAAAAAGTTATGTGAGTTGGATTTTTAGACTCACTAGGATTAAAGCATGCTCTAACATTTTGATAGTGCTTACAGAGGTATTTCAGATTACTCAGTCCTCACGTTGGTAACATGATTTGAGCTGATGATCTCGTGGGCTGTGAGTCAATTTCTTACTAACTAGACTAATATTTACCGGTAGTTCAACTGGATACTTTTTTATAATGAAAACCAAAGTATCCCCCACTCAAATGTTAAGAGACTAATCTTCCAAGTACCGCAGATGGCTAATAGTGGGGGCAACCCTCCCAAGCATGCCAGCTCTATTCCCATCCGTCAATAGGATCAAACCCGGAAGAGATGGTTAAGGGACATAGACGTACATTGATAAATGGAGACTTTAAAAAACCTATCACTTGCATCCGTTCAAAAAATATTTTTTATGAATGAAGTCCAAGCCAGAAAAATTAAATTTGGTATTCTCAGTTTGCTATCTCTCAATAAACAAAATAGTTCAGGTTTTTATTAAATTACAAAGACAAATATTTTGAATACAATGAAACCTAAGAAACTAAAACTAAAATAAAGACCAATTTGAGTGATCAAAGTTTGTGTATTAACCCAATCAAATATCTAAACTAAGTGGGGATTGAATCCTATGCAATCATTATGAAGAGAATGATAAACTTAAACCCTATTAGTATTATGAGGATTTTAAATATTGGCCCGTCATGTTGTAAGGAATTAATACATACCTTCCATTAGACCTAGACCCGTTAGTATTGTGAAAGAATTAATTAATTACTAAAGGTCTAGACCCTCTTTTTTGGACCCAAACTAGTTAAACCCACCATATTTGAGACCCAAAACAAAAAAAAATTAAAAAATACCGTGGACTCTTCAATTATCAAGTTTATTTTCATGAATTGAAAAGCTGGCTTAAACAAACTTACCTTCATCTATTTGACGATGGATTAATCTTCTTGCATGATCCATCAAATATTCTGCTTACTTCACATCATTTTTGAGGAAACAAAATGTGGCATTACACCATGGAAAAACATGTTGCTCCTTCAGACATTTTGTAAGAAGTTAATTTATTTATCAAATTTCTCAATAGATAAGAAGCAATCTTGTTTGATGATTTATTTTGAATCCTCTAATTATCCCACAAATGATGAAGGCTGGGCTATTGTCCTGCAAGAGGTTGGCAACACACTATTGTTATAAGATCGTCTGTCATAAAGAATCTCTTTTAAAATAAATTTTATCACTATTAGAATAATGTCATTTAGCGACGGAAAAATTCATCGCTAAATGTCTATTTTCCATCAGAAAAATTTCATTTAGCGACCATTGTTTTAGTGGCTAAAAATAGACATTTAATGACATTTTTGCGTTGCTAAATGACATTTTTCTGGTAGTGTATGGAAGAATTAAACGATTCTAGATACCGACTCTCTTATCAAATGTTTAAGTGTTTCTATATTCTAAACTTATAACAAGATCATATTGATGCTACTTCTAGCCTTCCTCTCATCATCTAACTGTTATGAAAACTAATAATCACCCTAGTCTCAACATAGGATAAGAAATGTTAGCTTCAATTTCAAATTTCTCCTCAATCAGCATCAACTCTATTTATTTACCGTCTTTTCTTGGGCTTTTAGCATCCATACCATTTCTTTACCATATTTTCTGGAGCTTTCTACTTCAAATATTAGTAATTTAACTGTTTGTAACATATAAAGTTGACTTGGTATTTTAATATATCATTTTGTCTTGCAATAAAAAAAACAAATAGCGTATATCTTTTAACTTCTTGTTAAAATTTTGTGTTTGCGAGGGGGGAAGAGATGATTAAAACCATAATGTTAAAGAAACAATCATGTCCTTAAACTTGTCTATTTTATGTCCATTTTTCAATGAAAT
>JANTPZ010001273.1:0-31014 GCA_025593235.1 Vachellia pachyceras | reverse complement strand
TTTTTTCCTAATATCTTCAACATTTAGTATAAAAGCATAATGACCTTTATACGTAAACGTCAACAGACATGTTACATTACACAAGGGAAAAGAATTCGTGTATCTAACGTCAAATACTTACTAGTTTGTTGGATGTCTCTTTTTCGTTTTGTACAAGTTTCTTATGATTATATGAGATCTAATACTGTCAAATTTTAATGGAATATTGGTAAGCTCAGTTAAAGATAACTCTCACCATGTCATTTTTATATCCACGAGAGTCAACCATTAACTTAAAATCTTGTTCAAAAGTATTGAATCCTTCTGCTTAACCCAACTGTTATTGATATATAATACGAACTCTGGTTATCAGTATAAGAATGATCAATCAACTTTGGTAAATTAAAAAAAATAAGATGAATTTGCAAATTATAATAAATGTAATCTAATCCCTTTTTTATGGTAAGACAGATACTTAGGCATCAACCGCTCGAACTTACATTAATAAGAACGTTTTGAAGATCCATCAACAAGAAACATTCCGCATCCTCTGAGCAGTATCTATTATCAGCAGGTCGACTGGCATCTGCCAAGATTCTTCTCTTGTCAAAGTATTTGCAGCCATATTAGACTCTCGATCAAATTGTACCAATTCAACTTCTCAATCATGGCTGCATCACCTATACCTCTACAAAGACACTATAATCTGGATGGTTTAAGAAAGTTGGAGATTGGATAAGGTGAAAAACTTCGCCATAGTCACTCTTCGAGATTATCCATCTAAATCCTTCATCCCATGCAAGTTTAAGGTTCCATAGGACACCTTACACTTCAGCGGAAATCACAAATCTCATCCCAACTCAGATACATGAATCCTTGTAGGAATGTCTTATCATGATAAGACCCCACAAGTGCATGAACCTGAAGCCTCACTTTTGGATCCATTAGTGTTAATCATCACTTGATTAGAAGACAAAAGGATCCATCCTGTACTAACTCTTTAAAATAACCATGTTTATCATTAGATTACTATATATATTAGTTTAAAAGTTTATTGTATAAATTAATTTGCAAAAAAATGATAAATACATAATTTAAGTCTAACCATCTAACTAATGTTTATATTACGGACAAGAGGGATACTCTTCCATTAAAAAAGGACAGAAGACTCCTATTAGTAGTTAATATAATATCCACTTTAATAAAAAAATATTGAACCACAAAGTAAATCATAAATTAGACATCGAAAAGAGTATTCAAGAACAACAACAATTAAAATAATAATAATACCATTTTATCTTTTTGCTAAGATTTAGTTGAAAATTTGGCAAGGTTATTATGAATTAGCAGGTACATGTGATCTGGTTTTGGTATATAAAGAGTAATATTAGGTGGTTAATGTATATATGTACCTAATTCTTGTACGATTCTAGAAGCTTGGCAAAAAAAAAAAAAGAGTGACTTGTATACAAAACCATTACGTGTGAGAACTGAAAATTGAAATAATATACAGAAGCTGGTGGCACATGAACTATTCAATATCTTTTCATCAAACTGATAAGAAAGGTTTATAAATTTTATTTTCTAGAAGAAGAAAACTGCTGAAAATGACTGAAAGCTATAAAACATACGTAACTAGGAACACACTTACACACAAGCGATGTGATTAGAAAACGATGACAACAATTAAAATAGGAATTTAATTGAGGAGTACTTAATTTAAATTAAAGTATTCCCCATTTGTACCTTACTTAGGTAAGTGATGAATATATCTTAAATAATAATAATAATAATAATAATAATAATAATAATAATTAAAAAACACTTCTTTCATTGAAATAAACCACCCCTTAATCACTTATGCGGTTTCAACTAATAAGGGTTATCTAATCACTACCAGAAAAGTGTCATTTAACGACGAGAAAATCCATCGTTAGATTGTTATTTTCTATCAGAAAATTTTCATTTAGCGACTGAAAATAGTGATAACCCATATTTTAGCGATAGAAAATAATCATTTAGTGACAGTTGCTAAATGTCATTTTTTGGTACTGAATCTTGGGTTAAAAATATTAATGCACATTATATTAACCAAGATTTTAAATCCGTCTGATGTGAATAAAAATTTTATGTTAAGAAAATATGCTTTTTATTGATGTCTCACCTAACTTAATTTTAATTTAATTGATGAAATAAATAGTAATAAATATTAAATAATTCTTTCATAAAAATTCAGTAGCACTTGACGAATTGCAAAGGCAACTCTCACTATTCGGACGCCCAAACCCACTTCGGGAAAACTATGCTGGATGGCTAAACGGACTAATAGTAGCTACTCTTTTTTTTTTGGGCCCAAATATTAACTAAACTGTTTTCCATATTAAATAAAAAATATTTTAAAATTATCTCTGGCCATGAGAATCTACTACCGATTCTAAATATAAAATTCAGTTTATAATGTTGTAATGTCGTATAATCATGTTACTTTTTTCCTTATAAAATCGAATCACTTGCTTATAAAGTAATAAATATATTTTTTTACCAAAAATAGTAAATATAATTTCAAACAAGAGCAGCATCTTGTATAATTTCATAAAGTTAGGTTGATCAACTTTTTAAGAAAATAATGACAATAATATATTAAAAATATCCTTCATTCAACTTAAAATCATCTTCTTCTTCCCTTGAAATTATTATTTTTTCCAAATTGTGCATTTAGTTCAAATTTCATTTGGAAACTTGACAACAGTATATCTTTTAACAATATCCAGAAAACTAGAGATATAATAATAGTGTGAGTCTAAATTAAGATATATTTATATATATATATATTTGGACTAAATTTAATAAGGATTTTTCCTTAATTCTTTTTTGGTTGTTGGGGCCCACAAATATGAGGAATTCAAACTAGAGAAAAGAAAAAAATTGACTAAAGAGATTAAGAATGTATGCCTTATAGCTCCTCTACCCCACAAATTAATAATCAACAAAAGCAACAAAAAGTTATATTACCCTCAATCTAATCTCAAGTAATATCCAAATTTGGATTACCTTTTTTATGTGTACTTTCAACTAAAAGCAACTTTTGAATTCCTTTTTTTTTTTTTGCTGTGACCCTAGAATTTTGATTTATAATTAATTTGTCTCCCCTCATTTCTTTTTATTTCAAACTTGACATTATCTACCTAATACACTGCACTTTAACTTTCTTTAATCATAGAGATTTTTCTTTACCTTTTTAAATTGTCAATTTAATTTCTTTTTGAATGAATTTGAACGCCCCTCAAGCGTTCAATTATTGATAGGTAAATTTTTTAAATTAAATAATCCAATGCCTCAACTATTCCAACCCTATTAAAAATATCTTAATTTCGAAAATTAAATCAAATAATAAATTTCTAGACATTACAAAAAAATGCATCTTTCAATATCTTTTACCATATTTAAATGCTTAAATATTTTTTTGGGTCGAACACATTTTTGAAATTGTTTAAAAAGCAAAGTTAGTGCAAAATCTGATCTGGGTATATTATAATAATAATAATAATAATAATAATAATAATAATAATAATAATAATAATACTGCTGCCACCACCTCTTTAATTAGTGTGGGCCCTGTGGGATTACATATCTTCCAACCCATATAGCCGTTACTCAGCTTGAGCAAGACTCTATCTATTGCTTTGAATTTTTTGATTGTTTTGAAGGAATCCTTTCAAATTAATTCAATTCGACCGTTGGTTCTTCATCGACAAAACACGCTCTCCTACAATTCTATTCTCTGCGTCTCCCATCACAACTTCGGTACAGATCGACAAAGTACCACCAGGACAATGGCTGACGATTACGGTTTCACGCCAGAGGAAATGGCCGTCAATGAGAACCTTGGATACCCAAAAGCCTACGCGAAGCTCTGCCACGATCGTTGTTTCAGTCCCTACAGTCATGGCCCTCCGTTCATATTCACACCATACGCTCTGGAGGAAGACGAGGTAAGACAATTGAGTTCATTTGTCAATCAGCGTCAAATATATATATACGCATATATGTTTATATATATTCTTTATGATTGTTATGTGATTTTTCTCTTTGATATAATAATTAGGCTGCGAGGGCGAGGGATATAGATATGATGTTCCCAATAATTGATCCGAAAGCAAAGCCAACTGCGAAGCCCAAGATTTTTGTCAGTCTCTTGTGGAAGCAGCTCAGCCATTTAGGGTAAGATCTTTAACTTAGTTTACGCCTGAGAGTGAAAGGAACTTTAGGGTTTCAATTGGGTGACTCTGGAGGTTTTTGAATCTGTGAAATCTCAGGAATGCCGGGTTTGATCCTGCTGTGATTCGAGTAGATCCTTATGGCAATGTACTGTATTATCATGCTGATTCAGCTTCTCCTCTTGCTTGGGAAATCGATCACTGGTTTCCATGTTCAAGTAATATCTCTCTCTCTCTATCTCTCTCTGTCTCTCTGCGCTCAACCTCTCCGAGGATGTCTAAAAGGTGTAATAGCTTAATTTTTGCTTTGCTGGGTCAAACGAATATGCAGGAGGAGGATTGACTGTTCTGACCAATCTGAGGATATTGCAACGGCAAGCCTGCAAGAAAAAGAAGAATAAGCTGGAATTCTTAGTTCCATGGTGGGATTTTCAATTGGGTCTCTCTGTAAATCAATTCCTCTCCATTTTTGCTTCTTCAAACTCAGACTTCAGGTTAGTACTCCATTCTTTTTTTTTTTTAATTATCCGACTCTATTATAACATGCTTACGCAAGATTCATATAGTGTTAAGATTTTTAATCTATTCCTTGTCGTTAAGCTTTGATTAGTCAAGTCATTAATTCTTCATGCTTCAATTCATTGGTTTGCTGCTAAATTTTATTAACATGTTCACATGCCAATTTTGGCATTCCAAGCATTATTCATGCCAACAAAATAGATAGAATTAGATGACTGAGTGCTGGTGTATGTGATTTGAGTTTTGATAACATGAAATGTGCCAGGAAAGATGGATGGTTAACCAAGTCAATAAAACTTGATGACACTACAAAACTTTAGTCATGACAAGGATCTTAGGCACAATAATTTTAGACTCTAAACAAATTGTAAACTATAAAACTAGAATGAAACTGTAATATAATAACCAACAAAAAAAAAATCAATCTTCTAGTCTAGTTATTAATAAGGTCAGGACATTAAATGGAGGTAGGTAACAAAATTTCTATTTGCAAATTACCACAGGCACAGGGCTTTCTCATATTTATTCTCTGATGGAGAAAATGAAGAACTGAATGCTTCTCAAATAGTGGATTCTCATTCTTTTCCGCAGCATTTCATTGGATTGAAAGAAGAAATTGGGCTTGCTCCAGCTGCTATCGTGGAATGCCGAAGGGAATCTTTTGATAAATTAGCTTTGAAGCAGCTGGATTTTAACCGGAAGCCACGGCCTTTGTCTCCTGCGAATGGTTAGTGCATGATTATAATATGAATCTTCAAATTGGTGACAATTTAATCAGCTTTGTTTAGCTATAAATTATATTGAAAAGTGGGTGGTAAAGGCTTAGGAACTGGAGAAGAAAGATTATAATTTTCACCGCCATGAAGTAGCTTCTGAATGGCAGGAAGAAATATCTAGAAAAGGAAGAAAAAAAATATGCTCAAAGTGAGAAGAATCTATAGAGAAGGTTCTCAAGAGAGTCTGTTAATGTTTAATACTCTCCCTCAACAGGCAGTTGATGCAGGAATTACGAGATAAAAACCGTAGATTAATGGATTTGATCAATTAAAACTTAGATGAACTTGTCTCTAGATCTTTAGCTGTAAAAAGTTCCACAAAAGTTGATCAAACTTTTGCAACCCAACCATATTCTATCTAAAATATACAACAAATATACAACACAAATTAATACTTGTCAAAGAAAAAATTTCTTAATCATGCTCCAAAATAACTGAATACAAGTTAGTCTATAAATAAGGAAACTTACTAATTCTAATATGACTCAAAATATTAAAATAACATCCTAAATATTCTAAAGATAATATACCCAATCAATTTTACAAGATACTAAATCTAAAAAAAGAAATTAATACATAAAACATAAATACATAAAAAACTTTATATGTAGCCTTTAGGCATCTCAACTCTTGGTGGATCCGTTTGTAGCCATTGGATCTCCATCATTCCCTCACCCTTGAATCTTTGTTACGCTCCTTTCCTTTCTTCTTGAAGGATCTCTCTATGCGGAGTAGGTCTTCATCAAAACAATTTTCTAATTATGGCATATCATCATCGTCATTTTCACTTGAGCGCTTACTTTCACACCCTCCATTCTCAAGAATAATCATTGTCTTGTTATCGGGGCATTGAGCTTCCATGTGCCCATTTACTTGACACTTAAAGCAATGAATCTCATTGGATTTAGAGGAAGATGATTTATTGTCATAATCACCTTTCGTGATAACGCTCTTTAGTTCTGGCTCCTCCAATTGCTCAATTACAGGCCTAAATTCTTCTCTAACACCACTAGTACGCCTAGCCTCCAATCTTTTTTTCAATTTCAGACGCTTTATGCATAATATCTTCTTTATTTATAAAGTGGTACATCTCCACCTCATCTCTAATTTCAAGACGTAAACCATCTTTATAGCGATTCATAGTGAATTCCTCATCTATCCCAGCTTTCATCATCAGGAGTTCTATCTCATGATCATACTTTGCTGCACTCACATAACCTTGATAAAGGCATTGTAATTTACGCTTCTTCTTAGTGTGATAATAACTTGGAACAAATTGTTTCTCATGGAATGGTACAGGCCAATACGAAAGAGAGAGAGAGAGAACAGGAAAAGAGAATAGAAGTATCTGAGTGTATTATTCAACAAACCCTATGAGTTACACATGGACGTATTTATGTCCTTCCACAAAAGGTTTACCTAACAGAAGGTGGTTACATTTTCATAACAGAACATAGTTTCCTAATAGAACAGTAGTTATTCCAAATATTAACCTTCTACCACGTATCAATTACACCCCTCTAAAAAAATCCTTGTCCACAAGGATTGACTGAGAAGGTTGCGATGTGGTAGAGAAGGTCGGAAATTGTTGTTGGATGAAGCTAAAATCTTCCCAAGTAGCATCCTCCTTATCGGTATGCTTCCATTGAATCAAGACTTGAGTCACAGGCAAGTTGCCACGCCTCACCAACTTGTGGCCCAAGATGACCAATGGTTCCAAGACGAATTGGCCCTTAACATTTGTCAGGGGCAGTTGAGAGTAGACTGGAGCAGCCGAGCCCACACACTTCTTAAGAAGAGACACATGAAAGATAGATTGTATTCGGCTGCCATCGGGAAGTTGTAACTCATAAGCAACCTTACCAATTCGCTTGAGAATCTTAAAAGGACCAAAGTTACGGGCAACCAACTTATGAAGTATTCTTCCGAAAAGGGTGCAATTTCAAGTACACCATGTCGCCAACGCTAAAATCCCTCTTAGATCAATGTTTATTGGCATGTTGGACCATTTTGTACTGGGCCTTGAGGAGATGTTCTTTAAGTAACTGCAGAGTGAGCTCTCTTGAGAGGCATACACGATCAGTGATGTCATTGTTAGAGTCTCCAGCCATATAGGGTAGATGAATTGGCAGGGCAACACCAAAGACATCTTTGAAGGATGTCATGCCAATTGCTGAACAGTGTCTTATACCATAACTCAGCTAGAGAGAGCCACCTAGCCTATTGTTTGGGAAAGTCATCGGTCATGCATTGAAGATAACATTCAAGACATTGACTCAGCACCTCTGTGTCCTCTGTTTGCCCTTCCGTTTGGGAGTGGTAGGCAGAGGAATATTGAGCTTCACCCCATGCAATCTGAACAACTCCTTCCAAAATCGGCTATAAAAGATGAGATCATGATCTGTGACTATGGATTTTGGGAAGCCATGAAGTTTAACCACATCATCCATGAAAGAAGAGCAACATCTGTGACCGTGATTGGGTATTTAAGGGCTATAAAATGAGCAGCTTTACCACCAAAATGGTAGTCTTCGAGTAGGACTCTCTGACATCACGCTCCATTCCCTTCCAATAAGAAGTAGAAGACAGTCGTCTGTAAGAGGCAGTTGTACCAGAATGGCCACTCGTAGGATGAGCATGAAAAAACTGTAGCAACTCGTTTTGAAGAGGACATTCCGCTCCAACCACAAGGTGACCATTTCATTTAAGTAGCTAGTGTTGCCATGAGAACTTTGGGTGAGAGGAGGATTTGCTTCCAAATCCTTAATAAGTGCCTGGAGTTGATCATCGCTATCCCATGATTGTCAAACCCTGGTTGTTAGATCTGTGGCAACTTGGGTGATGACAGCCACAAATCCTTTTATAACTGTCGAGAAAGAGCATCTGTTGTCGCATTATCTCTACCCTTTGTGTAAACAATCTCATAACTAAGGCCCCATAATTTGTTAAGCCATTTGAGCTGATCCGGTGGCATTGACTTCTGCTCAAGCAAGTGTTTTAGGGGTAAGTGGTCTGTTCATATGATCTCCATTGTTACACTGCAAAAATTATAGCCATCAACTCTCACTCATAGGCGGATAGGGATTGCCTCCTAGGGCTCAAGGGTTTACTCGCGAAGACGATAGGATGGCCAGCTTGGGTAAGTACAGCTCACATACTCGTGTTCGGTTTACCAGCCTCAATAGTAAATTTCTCTTTGAAGTTAGGAAGAGCTAACACTGGTGTTGGAGTCAGAGCTCATATGCCACAGGTGTCCATTGGAAACGCTCCTCCTTCAGTAACAGATCCGTTAAGGGTCAGGACAGAGATTCATAGTTGCGTACAGACCAGTGATAATAACCTATTAGTCCCAAAAGACCCCTCAAAGCTCTTAAGGACACAGGAACTGGCCATGAAGAAACTGCTGCAATCTTCTTGGGATCCACTTCGACCCCTTTAGCTAAAATTAAATGCCCCAAGTATTCGACCTGTGTAGCAGCATAGGTGCATTTACTAGCTTTGGCCAACAACTGATTATGCAAAAGATCTGCAAGGTTTGTTGGAGGTGCTGCAAATGACCCTCCCAAGATAGGCTATACACCAATATATCATCAAAAAATAAAGAATAAACTTGCGCAAGAATGGTTTAAAAATTGCATTCATGAGGGCCTGAAATGTTGCCGGGGTGTTAGTGAGGCCGAATGGCATAAGCAAAAACTCATAACCCGTCATGGGTTCGAAACGCTGTTTTGTGAAGCTGACTTGATGATACCTAGCGCGTAGGTCCAGCTTTTGAAAAATAGGTAGCACCCTGAAGCTCATTAAGAAGGTCCTCAATAAGGTGCTTACATTTTCACAATAGAATGGTTTCCTGACAGAATAGTAGTTATTCGGAATATTAGCCTACTGCCATGTATCATGAAAGGCTTCAGCTTTTCCCAAGTTCGAATTGGGCCTTATTGAGGGCCATTTAATCTGTAATTGATCCTACCAAATACTAGCATAATTAGTAAATTCGAGTGCCGCTAGTTTTACCTTTTTTCCTTTGGATAGTCATCTAGGTCAGATTTTTCCAAAAAAGAAGGAATATTCATTTTAACTCCTAAATCATCTTCTCTGTTATAGTCATAAAATTTGAAAACTTGTTCCACCCTTCATTCCCACTCAAGGTATTGATCTGGGTCAAGTTTTCCCGAAAAAGGAATATTTATTTTGACTCCTAAATCATCTTGTCTATTATAGTAATGCCTCCCCTTCCTTGATCTTTGGTTGTCGTATTTATATGCATTCTTTTCAAATCTAGAACGTGTAGAACTAGATGATGTCATTTGTTTATCTATCATCTTTAAACTAAAATTTTGACATTATTCTCTCATAGCATTCATGAATCAATTAAATTTTGTGTGAGTGACTGATTGCAAGTCTTCAACATGAATTTTCGTGTGACATTTTCAAATACTCTTGCAGCAGTGACCTAAGACCTGTGGGTTATGGGGCCAATCCTGGCTTTGATACCAAAATGATCTGAGAATTACAGGATAAAACTTGTAGATTAAAGCATTTGATCAGTTAAGACCATAAAAAAACTTATCTCTAAATCCTTAGTTATAAAAGGCTACACAAAAGTTGATCAAATTCTTGCAAGCCAACTTTATTTTATCCAAAATACACAACATACACAAGTTAACACTTGCCAAAAAAAAAAATTCTAAATCATCCTCCAAAAATAAGAAATATGACTCCAAATATTAAACAATATCCTAAATATTTCAAAGATAATATACCCAATGAATTTTACAAGATACTAAATCTAAAAAAATAAATTAATAAGTAAAGCATAAATTATATAAAAAACTTCATAGCTAACCTTTAGGCAAGGCATCTCAGCTCTTGGTGGATCCCTTTTTAGCTGTTGGATCTCCATCACTAATATTTAATTTTGAATCGTTTCTTGAATTCATTGAACTTGGCTCTACCAAGTGATCTAATAAGTATATCTGACATTTGATCAAGTCTTGATTTGATGCATCTTTATTTCTCCTTAGAATACCTTCTCTTTGATATAATGGTAGTGTATCTCCACATGCTTGATACGTGAAATACCGGATTCTCCAATAGTTCAGATAGTAGATTGATTATTGCAACTTAGCTTCGCTAAAGAATCCACTTTCTAAAGCGCAAGTCTTCAACCGATTGCATCCACCGACTAAATTCTTGTCCTGCTGAAGCTACCGTTCTATATTTCATGGATGACCATGCTAGTTGGAAGTAATAGAGGCATTTATAAAGTGGTTAGCTTAATCACAGTAATAGCAAGTTCATAACATTGAAAAGTCAGTTTTGCTAATGCGAATCCAAACAAGCCTTACTTGGTTATAATGTAGATAGGGATTTGCTGAACATTCTCTGATATTTATGGCTGAACATCCTCTGTTTGCATTGCTTTGATATTATATCAGTTGCTGCAAGAAAAGGCAAGGGTAAACTCCTGAAAGAAAATGAAGACCCAGATTTTGCTAAGAACCCATACCAGGCCATTGTGATGGCCAGAGATTCCCTGAAGCAAAAAGAAGAAGCTGCAAGAATGCAGGCTGAATTTCAGAAGCTGGACAATGAAGTGAATGAGATGAGACTCACAAATGAGGAGGAGAAGCTCATGATTCAAGACTTGGAATTGGCACTCGTAAAAGCCAAGAGAAAGGCAGAAAAGTGCAGGCGGTTGTCTGAGGCTCAATCTTCTTACAGAACCACGCTAGAGAAGATGATCAGGGACACCATGCACCAGTAAGATATAAATAATCATAAATCAAGTTAGAATTAGTCTCTTAAAAGCTAGTCAGATTAATCACTCCGTGAAACCAAATTGTTTAATTCCTCATTTTGACGATTAACTCAGTGTACACATATAACTAGTTTTGACTTTGAGGGATCAACTTTGTATAGATAAATAAACCAATGACTCGTAAATGGCATATGTTCAAGGGAACAAATTGTATATTTAATAAGTTTTTACATGAGGATTTATTTTCTTGTTTAAACTTCTGCATCGAAGTATCAACAATCAAGTTGTCAGAAGTTTAATCCTTGTCACTCCTATATTTCAGCCCTAAAGGAACATACACGTGAAGATTCATGTAAAATTATAACAAAACTATTTATGAGAATCTGGTTTATTTATTTTACCTTCTGAAAATTTTTTGTTGCAGGAGTGTCCTATATAAGGAACAGGTTAGATTGAACCAGGCTGCTACAAATGCACTCATGGCTAGACTAGAAGCTCAGAAGGAAATTTGTGATAATGCAGAGAAAGAACTCCACCGCAAGCATAGACAGAGAGATCAAATAGAGAAGCAGATAAGGCCTGAATGGGATCAAGGAAGGAAGAGAATAAGAATAGATGATGATTCCACCTTTGATGAAGAGAGACACAGTAAACCTCTGCTATGCTTGCCCACAACCAGGCCAAGAACTCCTTTGCACAAGGAGCTTAGAGTATTTTTGGAGGAGGAACAAAGAGCATCTGAAGCTGCTTTGTCTGCAAATGATGAACAAAATCAAGAGGAAAAGAATCAGGAACTGAAAGTACGAACTCATTACATCCCAGAGGAGAATCTTGAGGAGCATAAAAGATCAAGTGTTGCCTTGGAGGAGGAAAGCTCAATTGAGCAAAAACTCCAGAAGCTAAATATCAACGAAGGTAAGGAAAGTTGTGAGAGTTCATTTCCAGCTCTTCAAGAAACAGAAATTGAAGAAGATGAAAATATCAGGCAGGAACGTGGCAAAGGGAATGTAGAGAAGTGGCTTCAAATTCTTTTAGAGAATAGTCAAGACATGGATCAATTAGAAACTCATGGAAATGAAACTTGTGGGACTGAGGAAATAATCAGACAAATAACTCAGAAGTACCCACAACAGGAGCTGAAAACCCCAAGAGTTTCAGAAAATGAAAAAGAGAAGCAGCTACCAGTTCCTCAAGACAAGAATGATTGGACAGAGAAAGAAGATGGTGCAAATTTTATTCACGGGAGAAGAAGCTTGCACAAATGAAGAAAATGGCAACAAAAGTTTTGTTGAGGGGATGGAAAGCAGGGAATGCGATAGAAAGGGGAAAAAGCCTGCTAGGTCAGATAGTGACAGAGCCTTGAGGCGAATTCCATCTTCTCCATCCTTGCTCATCAGGTCTTCATTCAAGACAATCAAAAAAGCAGTGAAAATTTGATTTCTAGCAATTTGGCTTTATCTTTTTTCACAAAAAGATCTACAATTTGGGAGTGATGTTAGTTGAATAACCTATTATTGTGTTGTAACATATTTAAAAAGAAAAAAGGAACGAGAATAATTGTGTAAAATATGGGCATTCAATTGTTTGATTTGTGTACAAGTTAGTGTCATGTATGTGATAGCAGCTTGTTTCTTCTACTTTCCAGCTTCGTTGGCCTTTATATAGTAGCTTTATAAATTGTAATTTGAACATTTTCTTAAAAAGCTGGCATTTGCCTCAGACTCTTCTATTGTATCTTTTCATCTTCACCTATAACTCGAGATATTACCACAAGGCAGTTTCTATACAAGCTTCCACAGTGAAACCCCACAAATCCATTCGTGTCAAAATGTAGGGTTACAAGTTACTTGACTTTGATTTTTCTTGTACTTATTGGACAAAAATTATACACTGCAGCAAATAATTTATGTGCAAGACATAGCAGAGTCTGTTGTTTTCTGTATAGCATTCACGTCACTATTGTATGGAGCTGATCAGCGTTCACATCACAGCCCCATTATCATTTATAGTATAACGGGAAGTTTCCTACACCTATAATTTTCTTTAATACAATGCTACATATATATCTTCCAGTTTTTCTGCTAATTCCTCTGACTTGAATAACCTTCATCCATGCAAGAGCAGATGCCTCCTTTGAAATGGTGAAATTGTTCAGCATCCCTAACAGAAATCTCTCTCCGAACTACCCTAGAGATAAATTTGACAGTGTCATGACAGCTTTGGCACATATACAGATTCTTTGTGACCCAAATGGGCATACCAGGGGCAGTATTGATAAGACCAAAAGCAATGGCTTGTCTTTCACTGTGGCCACAAAATATATCAGCTTTAGAAGCTTCAAGCATGTATGAAGGACCATTATTCTCTTGCCCTCCAAAACCAACTTCCTTCATCTTCTCATAAAATCCCTCCAAAACTGCATTTATTTCGTCTATTTGAGGATGAAAGTAATCACCACTTAGAAAAGCATGCACCTTGCCCTTGACTTCAACCCAACTGCATCCAGGATCTACCATCAGTCCATTTTGTCTCATCATTTCTCTTACCCTTGCAACTTTGTCCCACCTGCCAGTGTCAGCATATAGATTGGATAGAAGAATATAATATCCTACACTTTTGGTATCATCTTGAAAAATATTATGAGCAGCAAGTTCCCCGAGCTCAACATGATGGTGAATCCTGCAAGCGTTTAATAATGCTCCCCAAATTGCTGGATCTGGTTTCATTGGCATTTTCTGTATGAATCCATAAGCATCATCTAATTTTCCAGCACGGCCAAGCAAATCAACCACACATGCATAGTGTTTCAGGTTAGGCGTAATAAAATACTTATGTTTCATGCTGTTAAAATATTCCAAACCATCAGCCACCATACCAGATCTGCTACAAGCACACAAAAGGGATATAAATGTAATTTCATCAGGGATAACGTTTGACTCTACCATTCTCTGAAAAAGTTCAACTGCAAGAACTCCTTTCCCGCGTTCAGCATATCCTGTCAGCAGAATGTTCCATGCTGCAACGTCTTGATCACCTGAGTAAAATTGTTTCCAAGCAGATTCCATTCTTCCACACCTTACATACATATCTAAAATTGCATTGGGCAGAAAACCATCAAAACTTAGTCCTGTCCTCAATGCATGGGCATGAATCTCTTTTCCAAATGTCAAAGCTCCTATTCTAGAACATGCAGATAGGACAGAAACTAAGGTAATAGAATTTGGCTTTAGTCTGAGCATCATCTCCCTGAAGAAAAACAAAGCTTCGAAACTCCGGTTGTTGATCCGAAGACCAAGGATGATAGATGTCCAAGATATAATATTCTTGTTACGTATGGAGTGGAAAACTTCTAAAGCCTTGTCAATGTTTTTACACTTGGAGTACATATCAATAATTGTGTTTGCAACTATAACATATGATATCAGCCCCGTCTTCTTGGAAAATTCATGAAGGGCCATACCCATATCCAACTGCCCTAAAAGAGAACATGCACATAGTGCACTGGCTAAGGTGATTTCATCAGGCATGATACCTTCCATTTCCATCATTTTATACGTATCTAGAGCTTTCTCAGGAAGCAAACTATTCTCATAACCTGATATCATTGCAGTCCATGTCACCACATCTTTGCATTGTGTTCGAGAAAAGACTTTTTCGGCTTCCTCAATAAGTCCAACAGATGAGTACATTTGAATTAATGAATTATAAACGGAGGCATCTTTCCCAAACACTGTTCTCATCACATAACCATGAATTTCCCTCCCCAAGTGCTCATCACCAAGTAGTTCACATGCAGTAATGACACTTGTCATAGTCATCAAATCGGGATCAACAGAACTCTCAAGCATCATAGAAAACAATCTTAGTCCCTCCAAACATTCTCCGTTTTCAAAGTATCCAGAAATCATGGCATTCCAAGAAATTGTGTCTCTATGAGGCATTTTATCAAATACCAACCTTGCAGTATCCACATCACCACATTTTACGTACATGGTTATCAATGAATTAACCACATCTACATCTGACTCAAACCCAAATCTAATAACATGCACATGAATCTCTCTACCCCTAACAATGTCTGGCATTCCACCACAAGTTCTTAAAACACATGGAAAAGTGTAAACATCAGGTCTCATACCATCCCACAACATTCTATGATACAAATTCAAAGCCTCATCGAAGAACCCGGCTTTGGCATACCCGCCAACCAAAACATTCCAAGAGAATAAATTTCTCTCTGTCATTCTCCCAAACACATACCATGCATCCACCAAATTGCCAAACCTCACGAACATACTCAACACAGCATTTCCCAATTGAAGGCTTAAATTACAAATCGACTTCGAAATGTAAGCGTAAACCCTAGAGCCTTCTTTTCGCGCTCGCTTCCATTCACAGAGCCGAACTAAAGCAATATAAGCATCCTCTTCCACAGAAGTTTGAAGTTCATGCATCGAATCTAAGTAACTCAAAGCTTGTTCCAGGTTCCCAAGGAGGCATAATTGGCAAATATTCGAACTTGGGTTCTGCATACCGATGGAGGCACTGTTGGTAACAGAATTCGAAACGCTGATTCCATCGGATTTTCTAATTGAGAGTTGGTGGGTCTGAAGATTATGAGGGAAAGTGAAAGTCTTGGCCTTGAAATTGCCAGAAGGATGGTGTATGAGATGGTTTCTGTGAGCATGGGTGAAGGAGATTTTACCAAAAGCAGCCATTGGAGATACAGAGCATCAATGTACACTGTAAACCAAGAGTGATCCCAGTAATCAGTATAGAAAAAAAGAATCTCAGTACAGCAATCCAATAAAAGGATGCAGGCTTCGAAACTAATCGTAAGCAATCAATATTCAACAGCAAGTCAGCAACCAAATTTCAAGAGCAAACCATACCTCAGAAGCCCCGACGGACCTGGCTTAGAGACGAGGAGAACGAGATTGGGTTCAGTCCAAAGACGACGTTGCTTGAAGAAGAAGAGAACGAGGTTGGGTTACAGAGCAGGCAAGATTTTGGCGAAAGCAGCCATTGGAGAATGGAGATACAGAGCATTGTGTCTCGGAGGTTTTGGGTGAGGTTTACCGGTTAAAAGCAAGTAACGTTTTTGGCGTCGTCTGCGAACACAATAAGAGCCGGTTTGGTTGAAAGAATTAGATGGAAGGGGAGGGAAGGAAAATTTTTTATTTGGTTGGTACTGGAAAAAATAGGTTGATGAAAAAAATTTTGTTTCGTTGGATGAAAATTGTAGGAAAGAGAATCAGAAAATTGTATCAAATGACTATAATGCCCCTAATGATAAATGTTAAATGTTTTTTATAAATATATGTATTTATTTAAAAAAAGCAACTTATTTATATTTATTCTTTAATATTTAATTATATAATATTAAAAAAAGATATTTATTAATTATATATTTTTTATTAATTATATATAATTATATATGTATTTAATATATAATTTATTAAATATGTATATTATATATGTAATTAATATATATTTATTAATTATATATATACATGTGAACAGTCATAATTTCATGAATTGGAATGGGAATTAATCCGCGCGCTGATGTATAAAGTTGGTCATTTGAATGAGGGTCATGAATATTGAAGTATGTAGTGCCTAATTCCAATGAACTTTGTGTTCATTCGAATGAAACTGTACAACTTGAGATGAATATTGAAAAATGCAGTTCCTTATTCGAATGCAATTTTTTGTCATCCGAATGAAACGCCACATCTTCATAATTCGAATTATAGTAATGGCTCATTCGAATGATACCCTACTGCTCAAGATGAATATTGAATTATGTACATGGCCATTCGAATGGACCCTTGGCTCATTCGAATGAGGAACCATATTGGAATGAGATTTGTAGATTAATATCGAAGAATGTAGTTCGTCATTAGAATGAGAAGTTTCATCATTTGAATGAGAGCCTAATAATGCGATGCATAACACTGGAGCTCAAACATTTCATTCGAATGAAATACTTACTCATTCGAATGAAAGGCACTAATCTCAAACTGCAAATCCATGAAAAATGTCAATGCACTTGTATTTTTCAACATTTGAATAATGAAGAGTAAGGATTGGAACTTTTTTATTATGGAAGAACCTTTTATTGTAGAGGAATGGAGTTAAACACAGATAAAGGTTTGAAATTATTCCATTAAACAAAAGCACATATAAACTCAACATGCCATTGAAAATATGATATTTCATATGACTACATCAATGACATAAAGCGCTAGAAAAACATCAAAAGGCATCAGAACTTCATAACACTGTGCATCAGTTCTACAGAAATAACAATGCATAAGTAACTGCAACTGAATATATAATTTTTGTTTCAGAACACAAAAGTGAATTGTATAAACAGTAGGCCTAGTCGTCTGCCTTGCCCTCTGACTTTCCTTCTTGCCCCTCGTTCACATCATCAGGATGGGTGGCTACAGCTGATGCAGCAAGTTCTGGTGGCTTGGATGTTTCTTGACCAATATTTGTCAGAACTTGATGCAGGAGTGTTCTTAGGTGACCTAGTTGTTGGCACTGGAGAATATGGTTGGGAGATCTGAGATGGGGATACATGGCCTGAAGAGATAGGTGGGGAAGGGAGTTTGGGACTAATGTCATGTGTGAAGGGATGGGATGCAGGGTTAGGGTCAATGTCAATTGGATGGGATGAGGTGGGGTCAGGTGTAGGTTGTGAAGGTCATGGTTCAAGGGAGGCTTTAGGCGCTTGTAGAAGGATTTTAAAGGCTTTAACCCTTTTGGAGAGGTCGTCTGTCTTCTCTATTTGGGTTCTCAACATCTCCATCATTGTTGTATATGATGCATCCATGAACTTAAAGAGTCCATGTAGCTGTTCACTAATTTTGTTGAGCATATGCATGTCTAAAGTGAGAATGGTGTCCATAGCTTTTTCAAAAACTTTGCCGACAATGTCCTGAACCGAAGGTGGAGGCTCAGGTGTGGCACTCCTAGTTGATTGGACCTCATCCATTTGCTCTGCCTTCACCCTTTTCCTTTTAACCTTTTGTTGTGTTTCTCCATCTGGTGTTGCCAATGTGAGACCCTTTTTAGCCATTTGGATCTTATCAAACCTGGGCACCCTTACAATATTATCGGAGGGCTCAACGTACCATATTTTGTTGCACTTGAGGAATAAGGAGACAATGTGTGGGAAAGGGAGATACATTGTTCCAAGGGCAATATCCTTCCACAGAAGTAGTTCGTTCATAATCATGGAACGTAGATTCCTGATATCCTTCCCAACTAATGATGCAAACTGTACATAGTCTCTTCGGGCGAAAGATGTGAAATTATTGGGCTTGCTCAAAATGGCTCTTGTGTAAATGTACCAGAGAATCCTATTTTCCTCAGACATTGCGGTTGGCTTGAAATTTCGGCCTTTAGGATCGCCCTCTGGCTTTAAGATAGCCAAAATTTCCTCGACTGTCCTATCCACAAAAGCATCTACAGGTGGCTCCACTATTCCTAGCCATTTATTTATTTTCTTGGCTGAGATTTCAAAGTGTTTTCCCCTAACCCAAGTTTCTAGCCTGTGCTCAACTACTTCACCCTCAGCGTCCACGGCATCAACAGGTTTCTAGTTGCAGTAGAAGGTTCTAACAAGAATTAGACTGTATGAAAGGTGACTCCCAATCCATGGTGAATATTGACTTAGATACTGACCAATATTTATCTTTAAATCATTTTTCAAATGGTTTAAGTCAAAGTAGATGACAGGGCACATTTTCCGTTTAGGAAAGTGAGCATTGAATCGATCAGTGTCTTCAGGTTGAGCAGCAACAGATACATACACTTTAGGAGGTTGTAAATCTTCGGTTGTTTCGTCGGATGGAACTGAAGCTTGTGTTTGTGAAGGGTCATCCTCGGATGCAACTGATGGAGGAATTTGCTGTGACTCCTCCTTGTTCCCTTGTCCAGTGGCTCGTTTGCTTTGTTTAGAAGGAAGCTTGGCAAGAGCGGGTCGCTTCTTGGAAATTCTCTATGTTGCCTCCTCCTCACTGAGATTAAGAGTTTAACGCACCACTTTCTCTGCTTCAACTTCTTCCTGGTTGCGTTCCTTAACAATGAATTGTTTGGCATCGTCTTCGGATGAGTTTTCAACAGAAACATCGATAATCGTCTTCCCTTTCTTTGTTGCCTTTAATGCAGGAACATCCTCTCGCACTTTTGGACGATAAGGCCTACACCGGCGAGAGCTTCGTCGTGGCTTCATGGTTGGAGCTTGAGAGCTTGACGGTTCTGTTGGCATTTTCGTTCGCACCATTTGTGATAGTAAGGGGTTCACAGCTTATAAACAAGTAACTGCACCAAATATCAAACGTTGTCAAGGGCTTGGTCGCATTGATTCATCACCATGGTAGCCGTTGAGGAGTAACTGCAAATGGCCTACAAATGGCTTATCGGGAAGGGTCATCAGGATACGAAGGGGTGTCAACCGGTATAGCCGTTACTGTAAACATTCATTGCAATGAAAAAGGGGCCATTCGAATCAAAGCCTTCACCTTCACCATATTTTCACCACATTCGAATGCATATTCAAATTTTTTAGCCTCTCATTCGAATGCGTGTTTGACTTATTCGAATGACAGCCTTAAATGTCACCAATCTTCAAATATTTTAGGGTGTCATTCAAATTAGCCTACTTTTTCATTCGAATGAGATCCTTTATCTTCACCATATCTTCACCATATTCGAATGCATATTCAAATCGTTTAGCCTCTCATTCGAATGCGTGTTTGTATCATTCGAATGACAGCTTTAAATGTCACCAATCTTCATATATTTCAGGGTGTCATTCGAATGAGATCCTTCATCTTCACCACATTTGAATGCGTATTCAAATTTTTTAGCCTCTCATTCAAATGCGTGTTTGTATCATTCGAATGACAGCCTTAAATGTCACCAATGTTCACAAATTTCAGGGTGTCATTCAAATGAACCACTTTCTCATTCGAATGAGATCCTTTATCTTCACCATATCTTTACCACAATTGAATGCATATTCAAATTTTTTAGCCTCTCATTCGAATGCGTGTTTGGCTCATTCAAATGACAGCCTTAAATGTCATTAATCTTCACATATTTCAGGGTGTCATTCGAATGAGCCTACTTTTTCATCTGGATGAGATCCTTCATCTTCACCACATTCGAATGCATAATAAAATTTTACCTTCAATTTGCAAGGATCCCTCGAATGAGATTCTCATCTGACATCTATATTCATTCCAAGATAAATTGAAACTTCATAAAAACATTCCCTCTCGTTGTTAACACGTGAGGCATTGTTATGCTATCAATCCAAAATATTACACATGTAAGTTATAGCTGTGATCACAACATAGTAACTTTACTGATACATCCAAAATATTAACTGTACTGCAACATAATGTTGGTGAAACTTTATGCGATGTTAGTTCCATATCATAACTGACATGGTCAAAAGTTTGCACAACCATAACTAACCTATCAGTATACAAGGTATAACAAAATATATGTAGCATCCACACCGAGTACATTACAACAAAATATATCTAACTACTTTCCAAGTAAACTGCGTATCCAAGATGGTTTGAAAGTTGTTGGAATCTTGTCAAATGCATTCAACAAGCTTTCAGACTCCACAATCTTTATGTATGATGCATTAAGCTCTTGGATATTGAAACATTCTACATTCATTAAATCTATGTAGAGATCAGCAGCCTTGGATTCCATCTTGGCCTGGTGAGCTTGTCGCGACATACGATTGCCAAGGTTATCAAACACTTGGACAATTGTCTAGTCTAATGCAGTCACAGTTTAACGCAACACACCAACCAACACGTCAGTTAGTTGTCCTACGTTGTTTCCTGTAGGATGATGACACCTTAGTAGTAGCACTAACTGTGGTTGTAGCAGGAATTGTGTTGTGGCCAGCTTGTGAGAGGTCAATGTCATCAGCAGTAGCATCCATTTGTGGGGAATCAGGAGTCTCAGTTTATTCTTCAAGAATTTCTTCTTCCATTGCAGCTATCGTATTGCAGAACTTACCAACAGCACGATCTTTAGACCATACGAAGCATAGGTCCTGAAAATGAGGTAAAGACTTGTTTCTGAATGCAGTAGCTTTCTTGTGCACCTACCACATAAAACTTCCCAATACTTGTAGTACCATAATTATGGACAATCAACACAACATAAATAAAGCAAATGTCACACACATACCTTGATATATTCATCCCACACATCCTTCTCAGCCACCACAAGCTGCTTTTCTGCATCCTAACCAAAGCCAGATGTGTTGGTTCCATATACCATGTCATACACTATCTGCCATGACAGCTTCATTGTTTTTATTCGTGACAGAATGTGAGGGTTGCCTTTTATGCCACAACCACATACTCTATCCTCCATCATAGATTCAAGTTTTTAGCATACCCTGACTTGAATCCGTTGTCTGCCATGAACTTCTGATCTGCTCTAAATTCCACCAGACACTGAACAAGCAATGTATCTTCATCTGGGCTCCAAACGTGAAACTTAATTTTCCCAGCATCCTCCATTCTAACCCTTACCATAAGAAAATCATTGAAGTGAAAAACAAATATAAATCTAAAACTTCATTATAACAATTGCATAACAAATATATTGTCACAAATGACACTCAACTCTATTTATAAATCACGAATAACAATGTCATTTCATTACAGTGAACTTAAAAATTAGTATAACGCGCAAATCCTCAACAAATACTACAACATTCAAATTCAATCTGTATCCCTCTGTGCCATGTATGCATTGAACATATCATTTGCCAATCCATCTCTATAGTTGTTCCAACTAGTTGAAGTCTCCATTGTTCCTGTGGGTGTATTTTCATGTCTTGGATTAGCGGGTTCAAATGATTCCAGTTGTTCATCTAATGGATCACCCATATTCTCTCGCCGAATAAGGTTATGAAGCAAACAACATGCAACAATATATCTATTCTGAATCTTCAACAGGTGTAATATGAAGCACTTCGAAGAATGGACCATCGATTTTTGAGTGTGTCAAAACATCTTTCAATAATGTTACACGTAGCTGAATGATGTATATTGAAGCATTCATATGGGTTTTTGGGTTGGTGTCCCTGTCTCCACTCATTCAAGTGGTAACGTTGGCCTCGGTATGGGGCAGGAAACCCTTCACAGTTACTATAAACCCCATCAACTAAGTAGTAATTTCCTGAAAAACAAATTATATTTAGCCCTATTAATTTTATTCAGTTAACCACAACATAAACTAGCTATTACTAATCGCACTAACACACCTAATGGTACTCTTAGCCCATGTCTTCTCCGTAGAGCATCCCTCAGAACTCAGCTATCAGAAGATGAGCCTTCCCATCCAAGCATCACAAATATGAATTGTGCATCTGGAGAGCATACACCCAACACATTGGTAGTTATATTTCCTTTTCAGTTTCAGTATCTACCCTTGTGTACTGTAGGTACTTGTACACGTATGTGAGTGCCATCTGGTGCACCCAAACACCACTACATCAACACAACTATATCAATACATAGTTACACTTCACAATTTGCAAATCACAAAAACACAATTCGTTGCCTTAAACCACTTCCAACTGCCATCCGTTGAATCCTCTGTAATTGGCTCTAGTGTTTTCAGTAGCTTATATTGCAGTTTCAAAGTGGCATTTAAAACTTGATTAAAGTATCTACTCACTGTTTCACCAGATCTTCCAAACGTAAATTGTATGACTCTGTTTTTCACGTGATGAGCTAAAATGTGCAAAAACAATACTACTTGCTCATCCACCAGTAGATGCCTTTTTGGTTTCAAGCCACCAATTGTGTCTAACATATGACACAATCGATCAAATGTAGGCCGATACATCCTAATTTGGTTGAAGCAAGTAGGATCACTATTATAGATCATAGCTCTTAGATTTGCTCTCTTGCCATGAAAATCTAATCTATATGAGCTGTAAGGAATTTCCCTGCATCTCTGCCTACTTATAACCATTGTAACCAACATTATCAAAATCAGTTTCCTTATTGCCACAACCATTGCTAAATATCCACCCAGTGACTCAAAAAGATATCCATCCTTCATCGCCTACAAAGTTTGCTAACATATATACATGTAACATAATTATAATAAATTATTGCCATTCCCAACATATTATTGCCCAACATTAACATTTTACTCATTCACAACCTACCCATCACTTGCCTCTGCCTAAAGCCACTTTCATAACGTTAATGGAATCAGATGGTAAAACAGAGAGAGCAACAGACAAAAAAGACAAGTTCATTCACAAACTCAAATATGTCATATGGTTACCCAGAGCGATTACCTACTCAAACATGGCTTTCACAAAGAAAACAAATTTCAACAAACAGGGAGAGAGAGGTGGAAAGTAGATGTTGGATGTCAACTTTTTCGTGAATTGAACATATGTTTTGCAGAATTTATTCAAAGGAGCAGGTGATGCAAACCTTTTCCAGAATTTCTTCGGTGATTAATTTCAAATCACAGTGCCGCGTCTTTCTGTTGCTTATCTTCTTGCTCTAACCAGCTCGTAACTCCTTCTGTTGTTTTGCATGTGTTTCCACGGCAGAAGCATTATATTTCCAATGTTTTAGGAGGGGCAAATCCGTATTTACGAGCCTTTGAATTTCACTTTCCACCATTTCGATTTTCCCGCTGACGCTTGAAAATAGGTTCCCGCGAGAACCCATTTTCCATTTCAATCTTCGAACCAAACGCCCGCCGCCACTGGAAAATTTGAATTTTCCTATTCCATCGCTTGATTTGCAGTGAACCAAATGGGCCCTAAAAGTAGACTGTGAATGGGAACTTAATTCGATTTGCTAGTCGTTAACTCCGCACCGATCAACGATAAACAACCTCTCTATGGAGATATTGCTCCTATAATCCCAATTTTAACTAAAATATTATTGACAATGTTAAAGATTGAATTTTTAAAATAATGCTAAAAAACCTTATGATTCGACATTTTTTTGCCAACAACTGTATTTAATAGGCTTGTTTGGTAAGTCCGTTGAGACAACGGACACAGATTCCGAGATAAATATATGAGAGGAATTTTGTCTCGATAAACGCATGAATGGCTTTTAGATGCCCAAACGGGCTATCTAAACAAGCCAAATACGTTTGAATTTCTTTTAAAAATAATCAGACTTTTAAAAAGCAATTCACTGTCTATGATTTTTAAAAAAGAATTTCTGCATTTACATCTGCTGTGCAATTAACATTCTTTCAATTTTGTCTGAAAAATTATGTTCTCATTATTTACAATCTGTAATAGAGATCATACCATGGAAACATTTCAAAGAGAATCACTGTTAGGTGCAAAAAAAAGTAATATAATTATAAAAAAGTTTCAATACCTGTTACATGCGGCTTATTATTATAGAACTTTCTAAAGTAATTACACTTTCTAAATGGTTAGTAATTAAAATTAATTTCTTTCTTAGAGCCTTACACGATTAATATTTTAGTTTGAGTGGGATTTGATAACGAAAAGGAAACTAAACAGAATCACTCGTATGGGACTGAAACAAAATTCTTCTCCTGATCATATTTCTTAGTTGACATCAATTCCTGAAGTCTAACACCAAACAAAACAAATAGACTTACATACACATACATGCACGCTCACACATGTATATACATATATATATATATATATAAATAGACACATACAGAAGCTCAAAACAAATATCCAAACTAACTTGAGCTTTTGTCTAGCTCAGAGAGGCTGTTTTGATTCATCTTTCTCAAGACATAGATTTCCTGTGTCCGAGGTTTCAGGGACGACCTGGTTTTCATGTCCAGAGGGGTTTGTCTGACTTCAAACCCATCATCATCTTCTCCTTCAACAACCCCTTGTCGGATCTTGTCCACAGAAGAAGCAGCCATATTCAAGTTCGCAGCAGTTTTACCGAACCCACTTATCCCAAACTTCTTCCACTTGAAGAAACCCTTCTTGTTCTTCTCCATCATCATCCTCTCCATCTGCACCTGCATCACACTGCACTGGCTCTGGAGCCTGTACACGTCGTCCTTCAGCTTCTTTATCTCCACCTGCTGCGCGTACATCTCCCGCTTCGAGAACGACCTCGCCGGCAAATCCCCGCCGCAACCCTTGGGGCTTCTCATGCCGCCGCCGCCGAAGGAGCCGCTCCAGTCCACGTGGCGGTTCAGCTTTGCTTGCTCGGAGAAGAGGACTTGGATCACAGCTCTCACAGGTAAGCGTTCATTCTGAGCTGCGTGAAGTGAGGCTTCTGGGGTTAGTTTCCTGCAATCTATTAGCTTGCACAGACCTTTTCTTTCCTGCTTCGATACTCCTGGATGTGCCTATATATATGTGTGTTTATATATATATATATATATATATCATCACACCAAAAGCAAATCACACTTAGAAAACACAATATGTGTGTGTCTGTGCAGATATCGTCCTCTGTGTGTGTGTGTCGTGAACTTTAGATTCACCAACTACTGCGTCACTTTTCTGCAAATTCAACAAGGTCATATATATATATAATCTCATTTCATTTATAGTATTAATCACACTACACATATATACAAGAAATGATTCATTGGACCATCCATATGAATAAAACAGTGGCACCACCTGGCTTTTTATATGTATGTGTCTAGAAGTGGACGAAGGAAACGCCAAAAGTAGGAAAAAAAATTGAATGAATATAAAGGATAGGTTGTCGCATGCTAACCCTACGGACATGTAAAAGACAATCATGCCCATCTGCTTATAATTAATTCTCCATCCATTTCCTTCTCCAGCCATTCTTCTCTGAAGAGGATAATCTCGTGGTGGTGACAACACAGGGTTCCTCTACCCAAATATGTATGTATATATGTATGTATGTTTTTTTGGGTAAAGTATGCATGTATATTTTACATATATCATGTCATGTTATTACTAAATTCTATAGTAAAAACATAGTTTAATGTTAATTTGTTTTGACAACCAAAATATATTCATATTTGTGAAAAGTTAAGAGAATTTTCTTAATTTAATATAAAAATATTTTTAATAAACAATTCCTTTAAAGAAAATTCAATAAATAAGTAACATTATAACCCATTATATATATATAAAGTTAAATTTAATCATTTATTAAATTTAGATAGTTAATTGAAAAATAAAAAATTTAATAATAAATTAAACTTATTTTAGAAAAAAAATTACGTTCAAATGTGATTAATTGTTCCACGCGTTGTTGTTCGTTTTACATATTATCTACTCCATCAACGTATTCACGTGTTTATATTAAATTATCAAAATTGAAATAACTCCATCTGGATTTTTTTTATATCAAAAAAATTGTTTCATAACACGAAAAGAGAATGAACAAATCATCAAAGCATGTATCTTAATGAAGTTATTTACGTGGAAGATTAAAGGTATAATAAGACATACTTTAAGATAAGTGTCAATGGCTCTGTACAAGCCATCGTCTGTAGCTCTGGAATGTGGAGGAAGCGCTCCGGCGAGTGCAACGAGCTCCGACAAGCTCAGATTGGCATCCACCGCGGCTTCCGCCAGGTACGCATCCACCAGCTTGGCCACCTTCATCAGAGCCACCCCACTCTTGCTTCCATCAACATCTAAACCCACAAATCTCTTCACCAACCTTATCACCAGTTCTACATCTAGCAGCGTCTCGCACGTGTGACGGAACGACGGTATCATTATCTCCTTCAACGACGCCTGATCTAGCTGCCAAGATATCCTCTTCTCCAGCTCCGATTTGTAATTCAGGTCCACGCCTACCATATTCGCGGTCCTCAGAAGACGGAGCAGGAAATTGCAAGGGATTGAATCCTTCTCGGGAGGAAGAACTCCGACGAGCGTTTCCACGAAGAATCGCTTCTTCATCCACGAGGCCGTCACGCTTTCAGGCGATTCTTGGAATTGAGTTAGGGAGGGTCTGTCGGAGGAGAGCACGACTTCGTTGTTTCTGCCGCCATCGGAGGAGAGTTCAGGGAGCCATTTGGAGGCGTAGTGGATGATGATGGAGCCAATTAAGTCCGCACGCACGCCTTTCGCTTTAATGCCTGAGAGGGTTTTGACGAAATAGTCCATGTCCAGTATGCATGCGTCGTCGAACCAACATTCCGACGAGAAATGCGACGGCGATTTTGCTATCATCGGTTGTTCCGGATTATTCGTTTCACTGAACATGGCTGAGCAGAGTCGTCGTTCTCACTGAATATGGTGAAGCTTTGAGGATAGGATTAGAGCTGATGATGACTGAGGAAGAAGGAGGAGGAGGAAGAGAAGGTTTGTTAATTAGGTATGTAACAGTGAACACATGTAGTGGGAACAGTTTGGGGAGAGGGCCACATAGAGATGGATTTATATTCCCTTAACTATGTATATATGAAGGGGCCAAAAAATTTTGTTCTTATATGTTAATATATGAACAACAAAATTAATAATGACACATTTCAACGTGAAAAGGACTTTGGAAAATACACACTATACATTTGGCCCATTTGGGCATACTACTAGAGAAGTATTTTTACGTAAATCGATATAAATATATGGAGGAGATTATCTCATTTTACGGAAAATACTATTGAACGGGCTTTTGGTTTTTCCAAACGGAATACCAAACAAACCCATTAATTATTTCTATCTTCTTTTTCATCTGCACATCACCATTCCAATCCATCCAAATAGGATAAATCTATGCTGCTTTTTTTCCCCTATCCGTTACTTTGTTTCCTTCCTTGTATTTATATGTTAGCTTGGCGATGATGAACTCTTCTCGTTTGGTAAGAGTAAAAGTTTCTTTAGATTTTTTCAGTACAAAAATGTTTACGTCAATTAAGTCTCAGGGTCTACCAGGATCTGGGTATGCCCAAGGGTCAAGAAACGCTTATAGACCACTTACATATAACGCACAATCTTATGGATTGAGAGTCAATTCTTTACCAATTGAATTTATCTTTATTGATAGTTTCTTTGAATTTTATTTTGAAAATGAGAGGGAAAATATAAGTGGGTAAAATACCAAAGCCAACATGCCTTGGTCCTAATTTAAAAGGTTTTGGTTTCCTAAGCATGAAATCTCAAGTTTAAATTCGTGTGAATCATGTTGATTATTGGATCGGACAATGTCAAAATCTACCTGGTTAAATATTCATATAAAAAAAGCAAGATACTATTTTTTTTAGTGATTTTAATTAATGTCATATGAAATGCCAAAGTGAGCGTGTTGCATGTATGACAATTGAACACCATGCATGTTGCTCGTGAAATGCTCGTTATTTGTTGGTTTTGAAAGAGACGACTGCTTCACTGACACAAATGGGCCCACGGCATTCATGAAAATATTCTATCCAGCCCATTATGATTTTGTTGCCAAGCGCAGACGGAAAGCGATTGGAACTGCTTCACTGGGCCATGTGGCCCAACTAATATTTATTTGGGCTTTCTGATAAAGGATGAAGCCCATATAGATGTCCATCAACTCCAGCCTGGGCCTTATAAATAGTTGTATGCGTCGTGTTTTTTTAACAAAAGTTTTCTGCGTTGTCTTGATCCTCATTTACATGACAATACAAATGAGGGGTACTTTTGGAAAGATGTGCTAACTCCATCTCAAATTTTGTTGCTTTTGGTTATAAAATTAAAAACTAGCAACCATGTTTAAGATTTGCTTACGTTAAAAAAAAAATAGACGAGGGATATACATGTTTAATGTCTAGCCTTAAACAGAATTACCTTGTACTTAACCAAAAAAAAAAAAAAAGGAAGTATCATCTTGTACTTGTATTAAAAAATTAAATGTTAAAATATACATTTGGCTTTTTAAACTTAAATCAAGTTTCAGTTCGATTCATTTAGTTTAAAAATTACAATTTTAGTCCGTTTATCTTAGTTTTATTTAATAAAAATATTGATTTAACAAATTTAAATAGTAATTCGACAATTAAATGATCACAAAAAATAATTAAAATATAAGCAAATTTTATCAGTATTTAATTATAAAATCGCTATTTAAATTTAATGAATCAACCTTTTACATTGAAATAAACTAACGACTTTAAGATAAAAAGATTAAATGCGTACTTTTTAAACTTAAAGAATCAAATTGAATTTGATGCAAACTTAAAGGATCAAATGTATACTTAAGTAGAAATTAAATTTACACCACTTAAATTAGAGTATTAAAACAATAAATTTGAAATGTCTAAATTTATACTATTAGCTCAATCAAGATCCTTTCAACCGAGGAAAACCAATCCGTATCTAGCAATTGATCCCAAGACTTGATGAGTAAATGAACAACAAAAATTAAAGTGACAAGCACCGTCGACTTGAAATTTTATTTAATCCGTTGTGCGGCATACATATGGATAATAAGGAAACACCAGATGGGTGCACAGAACTATGTGCTGAAGACCCGCAAGACCTCATATAATAAGGTTCGCACTTTTTTATGTATTTGATTACTAGAAACCTCTCCTAGGTTTTCTCGCTTAACTTCCTCAAATTTTGGCTTACCTTGTATTACCAAAAGAAAAAAATAAATAAAGGATCTGTTTGGAAACGCGGTAGAGAAGTACTTTTACGCAAGTCGGGATAAATATGTGAAGGAGATTATCTCGTTTTGCGGAAAAACACTGTTGAACGTGCTTTTGACTCTACTCAACGCTTTGCCAAACAAGCTGAAATAGTGAAATGCAATATGCATACGTAGTGCAAAAAAAATGAAATTACAAGTAAAACTGAACACATGCCTTCAATTTACAGGGGAATCTCCATAACAGTCTACAATGTTGAAAATAAAAACGCAGTAGAAAAGTACTTTTACACAAGTCGAAGTAAATATGTGAATGATATTATCTCATTTTACAGAAAAATACTGTTGAACGTGCGTTTAGCTTTTACAATAGCTCCGCCAAACAAGCCTAATATCAAAATATGGAATTAGATCAATACAACGCAATTCATCCAATGCAGCACACAGTGGTAGATAAGCTTGTGCAGGCATTTCATTTCGTGAATCCAGCGAGACTCCTAGGACCTTCTGCTGACTTCTAAATATAAAACACTTCAATGAGTAAATTGAACTACCAATAAGATCTTGTATTAAAGGCTGAAAAAATAATATTGACGCCATCCAAAACCAAAATGCAGAACATGCCCACATAAGCAAGTTCTTCCTATTGTGATTTCACAAAACAGGCTTACATTGAGAATGACAAGTGAATCAAATCATATACGAGACAAAAATGTTAAAGCGCTCAAAAGAGTCAACAGGCTAACTTATTCTATAAGCAGAGTATCAACCTCCAATAAATAGTTTCAACCTAAACTGATCTCCTCAGTTCTTCTTTCTGCTTCACATTTTTTTTTTGGCAGAAAGAAAAGTATCTAAATATTGCGAGATGTTGGTGTTTCAGATGGACTACTCGATGAGTCGCTCAGTGGCTGCGCTCCGCTTCCAAGAGAACTGTTCCCGGATTCATTTTCAGCAACCACAGGTATCTTAACCGACGCTCTTTCCATCTCTTTCTCAAGCTCTTCCTCCTGGCGCAATGCGGTGAACTGGGCATCCAAGGACCTGGCTGCTGCTAACCATGCAAGAACAATCACAAGAAGCACCCCTCCCAGATATGGGGTTGAATTCGCGAGGGACCCGAAGGTCAGGATCATAAATTGCTGAATCAGTGCGCCTCC
>JANTPZ010001271.1:0-26024 GCA_025593235.1 Vachellia pachyceras | reverse complement strand
TATATGTTTACCCCATCCATTCATGCTATCAGTTAAGGATACTTCCATAGTGGCAGTGGGGAATATCTGGTGCACAGTGGAAGAGCTCTCCAATTCCATGGCCACAATATGATTTTACCTATTTAAGAGGGAGAGGGAAGCGAAAGTAAGGAACAGTTGATAGCCATCAAAGATAATCAAAGACATGAAGTTGACAACATATATTGCATTTACATAAGAATAAACTATATACCATAAACATTAATTAGCAGTACTGACAACAATATTAATGAAATTGACAACTTTACTAATGGTACTAATATGATATCAGTATCGATATGACAACAACAACTTACATCAATATCCATATTTTGTTAGTATAGGTTTGATTTTACAATTTACAGCTAGTATAAGAAGTAAAATCCATCTTTTTTTATCTTCCTTGTGCTTTTGATTGGGTCTAAAATGGTGTATTTTTAACAGGTTGATGGGAAATGTTGCATATGATAAGTATCATAAGTGGGTCTCCAATTAACCAATAGAGGAGAGGGCGACGATGGTGTAGAGTAAGATGTGATTGAGAGAGGGTCTTAGGAAGAAAAAGACGGAGACGCAGGCGATGGTGATAGAGAAGGGGGTGCTAGGTGTTAGGTTCTCTCCCTCTTCACAGTCGTGCTACTGCTGACCTTTTTCCCTATCGAATGTGAGTAAAGAGAAAGAAGATGAAGGAGGAGTCGAAGGTCTCTTTCTTCTTGCATCATGAGTTGCTATCCTTTCTCTCCCATAGACCACAAGAACAAAGGAAGAAGATGAAGATGGTGTGACATTTTGCACTAGACAGAATATTTAAAGGCGGTTTAGTCTTTTCCTTTAAATTGTGAAATTTCTAATTGCTATTTAATATCAATCTGTCACTTCATTTATTCATAACGCTATATGAGATTTATGATATTCCAAAACTATTTTCATGTCATTCTCCCTATATCATTTTATGTAAAATATATATTGTTCAATATATATTATTTTATTTAAGATTTACATATTCAATTTTCAATACTTAGTTAATTACAATCTTTTTTATTTAAAATGTTATTTAATTAATATTTTTTAATACTTGAAGTATAGATATTTGTTAAAAGTCATGGCAGTCTTTTTTTTTATTATTACTATTTCAAGACTCTAGCAGTAAACTTATTTTATAACATCAAATGTGTGAAATTATGGAATGTATTTGAATTTTAAAATAATGTTTGTAAGACATAATTGTAGTTTTTTTTTTTACATACAATGAGCAAGATACCATCACTTGAGTAGGGAAACCTACCCTTGTTTGGTTAGGGTTTCTACAGAGCAATGGTTAGGGTTTATGCAGAGCAGTGGATTGCAAAATACAGCCTGTTCATTCTCATTAGCTTAAATACTCTCTAGCGCCCGTCCTCTTCTAATAGACTAAAATTTGGGTACAGCAAATTTGGATCTAAATATGTCTATATCAACTTTCAAAAATCATTTCCCTCAGATTTATTGATATGAATGTCAGTTAACATTTCTTTTAGATTTTGGATGGATAATATACATAGCAATGACAACAAATGATTGAAGCTGTGATTAAAAACATGGAGCCTTGATGATTAGAAAAGACAGATATTTATATGTTCATTTTTTAAATTAAATATATACAAGACGAGGATATGGTATAATCGACTTCCAGTAGAACAAGATCATTCATCATCTAATTTTCACCAAAAAAAAAAAAAAATTTGATAACAAACAACCAATTTACTAAACAATCAAGTTGATATTTAATTTACTGTAGAGCCTGCAAAGCAATGTATGTAGACGATGTGATCTTAAAAACCGAAACAAGAGAGACTGTTGGAACTTGAATGGCAAACCCATTTACGAATTTAGCCAATCGAAAACATTGGGTGATGTTGGCAGTCTAGCTGTTAGAACCTCAACACCTGTCTCTGTCACCTAAACCAGAAAATAGGGTAAATTATTTAACGACAGATTTAAAAATAAATAAATAAATCAAACATTATGATCCCTACCGATCACATTGGAACTCAGAAAATATACACATGCAATTTGTTATTCTGTGAGCTTGATCCTCTTATTAGAAGCAATCATTTGTTACATACAGTCATAGGCACTAAATGTGGCCACTTCTCCCAACAAGACTAATCCATTTCGTTAAACCCAACCTCAATTGGTATATATACATGTAATTTGTAGACTAATGAATTTGCACTTACCAGGAGTGTATGTTCAAATTGAGCACTGCGTTTGCCATCTAGAGTAACAGCAGTCCATCCATCAGGCCACATTCTATCCCTCCAAACGCCTGTTAAGATTTTTTTGTCAAAAGTTTGAAAATAAGAGAATACTTCGAGGGGAATCAAACATTAAAACAATGAGCAAAAAAAAAAAATGCCTGCATTAATCATTGGTTCGATTGTGAAGGTCTGTCCAGCCTTCATCACACCAACTGCCTTATTTCCTGCAAACTGTCAAGGTTTACTAATTTGTCATCTTGTTTGCTTGTGATCTTAGGTAGAGGATTTAACATCTTTTAGATCAATCTGTTATGTTGCTACGATCTTTTTTTAATCTTATTTGAGGAACTTTCAATAACTTCTTCAAGTGGGAATTCAAACATTGGCTTGTAACTTTTGCTAGACCTAATCCATGTTAGTTGCGTATCATCTTTTTTGTACAGGAGGCAGGCCCCTTTTGATGTAATTTTTAAGAGATATATAATTCTTTCACCTTTCTTCAAATATATATGAGAAAATGCAGAACACATTTTTTCGATATATGTTTTTCACAACCCGGCATCTATCAGTTAAGGATACTTCCATAATGGGGAATATTTGGTGCACAGTGGAAGAGCTCTCCAATTCCATGGCCACAATATGATTTTACCTATTTAAGAGGGAGAGGGAAGCAAGAGTAAGGAATCGTTAATAGCCATCAGCCAGTCAATCAAAGATAATCAAATACATGAAGTTGTCAAAGAATTTTGTGCCTTACCACAGAGAAACCGGACATTGAAGCATGACGATTAATACCAATCTCACGAAATCTCACCCCGGGTTTCACTGATGTTTAAGGGAAAAGAAGAATTAGAAAAGGACAGTTGAATTTTTTTATACAACAAATAATGCTTGAGGAAGATAATTTAATACTGTATAATTGGTCAATGACCATCCCTTTATGCAAATCCTCTTCATCCCCATCAATGAGAACCAAGTCTTTACTTTCAACAGTATGGCTTCATAGGAAATCCCAGAAAAAGCAGAGGATAGGGAAAATCCAAGTTTAATTAAGTCTATAACTTCTAATATTTAGAGGCTAATCAGAGAGATAGTTGAGAGCTTAAATTCAATAGATAAATACCAATTGATATTGCTTTATCCAGGCACTAATATGTGCACTGGACCAGCCGCCGAGATTCTTCATCAACATTACCCACAAAGTATGTTTCATTGAGATCAGCTGCATAACAACTCTAAGATTACGCAATCATGCAATCTTTTAGCAAAAATTTGAAACAGCGCCATAAATGGATGCTAGTCAACTCACCATGAACGCCCTTATAGTACACTGTGACATCAACATTTACAATATCACCATCCTCAAGCTTCCTGTAGAGTAGGCATGTATAGGTGAAGTTCTCGAGTAATATTTGTTTGCTTGAAGCAGCTATTAAGCTACTACTAATGAAAACGTAGTTAACAAGAAAGGGACTATGTCAAAGGATAGGGTAAACTCACGCCATTAATTATGTAGACCCTCTAATGAAAATGCATGCATGCACCAACCCGTCTAAAACAAAACAATACCCTAGCATTGAAGCCATTTTGACAACAAAAACACCAAGGATAATGTAGATTTTTCAGGGTAAAAAAGTATAACATTACAAGAAGATATTACTTAAAAGCTTTACGACATTTACAACCATGTTTATGTAAATAATTCTATATTTGATGTAAGCATATAATTTAGATGTATACGTTTTATTTAACTATTTTCCTATTAATCGGTGAAGTTTCTCTAAAAGAATCTTGTGAATATGGCATATTTACATTTTTATTATCAATCTCAATTTTTACTAAATTCTAGAAAAAACGGTTATCTTGCAGGGTTTTTTGATCAAAATGGGTTTAGCTGTAAGGCATCTTTTTATTTCAGGAGCGGGCAAGTAACGTTTCAGTGGAGAAGAAGGCTGTATAATTTGGCTAAGGAAAGGATAGAAAAATGTAACCCACCCCCGGGGGGGTATTTTCCTCGGGAAAAGCATAGAACAACCTACCTTGCATCAGGAATTCCATGGCAGATTACTTCATTGACTGAACTGTTAAAAAGAGTGGTACATAACGTCAATAAATACATAGAAGATGAAGAAAATGAAACACATACAGAAGGCAAGTACCTACGTGCAGCAAGACTTGGGGAAGAAATGGTAATTCAGAGGAGATGGATATCCTCCTGTAGTGAAGAAAAAATACACACAATTACAACCAATGCCAGTTATTAATCAGAATAAAAGCCCCAACCAGAACAAACCATTCTAGCTCCACCAAAATGCTCGCTCTGAAGTTTGATGATAAATAAATAAGTATCAGGATCACGAGTTCATGCAAATCCTACAATATGGATTTGATCCGAATGATGGCAAATTTGGATATTATGTAGGATCAAAAAGGATATTCAAAGATGGGATCACATGATCATTGCGATCTTAAAACATCAGTTCTACAATCAAAAAAATTATTATAACCTATTTTCCATACTGACATTATATCAGCAAAGTGGCCTGAACAATCTAAGGTTGAATAGAGTCAGTACTGTGTCATACACATCCAGTATAAGCAAAACCAAATACCGAGCAAAAGACACAGTGCTTGATGAAAAAGAGAGAGCGAAAAGCTAATCAGCTCAGGATAATGAAGTAGCGTTAGCCAGAACCAGACTAGCCAAGAAAAATGATGCAATGGCTCCAAATAGAAGATAGAATAAATAATATAATATGCAATATAAAATCTATAGCATTATTTGTAAGCTACAAACATTGCAGCTCACCTCAAACTCCATATAAAACATAGGCCCACAATCTAGTTTGATAAAAATAACACGTGCCTCACAGGTCACTTAAACACATCTTGACTAACAAAATTATAAAAGACCAAGCTACTTTTTTATAGGGCATCCAAAACCAATGCAATTTTGTGATCTTGGATGAAGTAGCTTTAGATAATCTATAAAGTAAAACAAAGGCGTGCATGTGCCACTATGATACTGACAATAGCAGTATTTAAATGCTCCCAGTAGAGTTACAGGACTTCTAAGATGTCCCAAACACAATATACTGCACTTACTAAGTCAATACCTGCAGCTACAGTTGCCTCATGGACGACTCTGTCAACTTCATCAGTCGTCACACCTGGCTGAATAGCCCGAGCAGCTGCATCTAAAACTTCCCTCGCAATCTAGAATATTGGATCCACAAGTCAAATAAGTAATTTAGCAGTTAGCAGCACAAATCCAAAATGAGTACCAAAATTATGTACAGCAATCAAGGCTGAAACGAATTATAGTTTTGGGATTTTGGTAACAAAATTATAGTTTTTGCATAAAATAAGTTAGATTTAAAAGAAAACATAGAAAGAAAAGAAACTGCGCCATAAGAGTCTATGTAGGCAATTTTTTGTGTGTGTGTGTTTTTGGTTTTTTTTTTTTTTGGGGCGAGGGGGGGTCACATACTATGCATGCTTCTCTCATTCTCTGAATTTGATTTGGAGTTTTGATCTGCAAAATAATAACACATTTAGAATGGCCAACTAAAAAAAACACCAATAGCATACTCCAACTTGATATTGCCAACAGATGAATTTTAAAAATACTCACCTCAACAACATGCTGCAAATCACTGTTAGGCTCAACTTTGGGTATTCCCTACGTGCAGATGATAAAATACATGTTTACAAATACTGAGCCTTAGCTATGTCATCAGATGACCACCAATTAAAGTTAAATCTAGATATGACGAAGAATAACAAAAAAAAAAAACTTACATCATCAGCCCAATCAGGTTTATCAATATGAGATGGTATAATCCGTTTAGGAGATATGGGATATGGCCTCAGCATCCTTATCAAAGCAACAACGAGACTTATTTCCAATTATCAACAAATGAAGATGTTTTACCAAAAATTATATGCATATGTAGCAAATAAATAATGGAAAAGAGTTGATAATTTCTTGTTACAAACAAATAGGATGCTAAAACTCATCAAATGCATGGATTAAAGGAATGATGAGAAAAGAGAAAGACAGGAGAATCTGAAGTTCAGAAACAGTACTATAATGTTATTAACAAAAGGATCAATATGTAGAATCAGAACAAGTGATTGCTGAGATTTGCGCGGGAATTTTGAATATGGTATTCTATGGTGGTTAAACAAGATGTAGATTTCTAGAATGAAAAACAAAGTCTAAGTGAATTACCCGGTCCAATCAAAGTAAGGCATCTTTGGAGATCGAGCCTGCCCTCTCTTCAAGCAATATAACCACCCTTCACCCGGTGAGTCTGAATTTAGCTGCTGTGGATTGCCGGTCCCAGGAGAAGTTAGCTTTGCCTTCAAGTGAACTGATTTGTGTGAACTCCATGAAGTTTTGAAACAATCCTGCGTACTGTCAAGACATTTTAAAATTGGCTTCACAATAAAGGATATTACAATTGAGAAGTATAAGTAGAACTACAAAATGTATTTGCCAATAAACTCTCACAAGCATGAGTAGTTATTGTTGGCCATCCTCACCTTTTACAGTTTGCCCAGCAAACTACAAGCCTCTAATTACTAACACAATCTTCTGTCGATGCTAATAAGATCCATCAGAACTTATTTTTCCTCCCACTTAAAATGACTTAAGAAAATATTAGTAGTCAGCACCAACACTAAAGTACAACCAGACCAGAATATCCAAGTCCATCGGTTCAAATTGAGGAACCCATAATACCTGAAAATCTCTACAGTCTACACTAATACATTAAAGAGACTAACAACATTCTGTAGCCACCACTGTAACTCATCAAATCTTCAATTTTTGCTGTAGAACTCAGCAATTATGTAAATGTATCACTTAATTGGAAAAAACAAATAACTTTCCCACTACGTCTATAAGAATTTCTGCAAGATAGCTGTCAGTATAAAAGTTTTTTAGTGGTTGCTTCACTTTCTAGTATCCACTCAATTTCTATGTCATCTAAAGGACTCACAAAAGCTGATGAAGCAGTAAACAATTACGAACCAGAAAGCGGCACCTTCGCGTGGCAGCTTCAATTCCATGCATTTTGGACACCTGATTAGAGCAAAAGGAGAGGGTTGGTTAAACATTTTTTTGGTTAAAAGGTTAAACATGAATATTTAAACACCCACTCTTTATGGAAATTTGATTCCGGCTTTATCAAAGTAGAAACCAAGAAGAGAAATAAGTGCACCCAGAAATAAGCTATTAACTCGTAGACCTTCAAAAGAAATTGATCCTGATTCTAAAATAGTTCGACTATACATACAAAAAGACTATAAACTTTCACTGATAAAATTTATTATAGAGGAGAGAGTTCCTTTAAACCCTCTCTCCTAAGCACCACCTTCTATTAACTTACCAGAGGGCCACCACCCAATAAGAAAAGTAAGAGCCCCGTACGTCGCAAATAATGTAAGCAACGATGAACCAATTTGCATGAAGATTAAAAAAAAAACCCACAAGTTTCATCTTTCACTACCCAAGCTACCAAGGCAACAAAGCATAGCAACCAAACTATGGGAGTTGACTTAGAGGTGGCTGGACTTGCTTTCTACTTGATATAATGAATTTGGGGATAAGAAGTCCATATAAAATCGCATATCATGCACAGCGCTGGGAGCATTAAAGAAGCCATTCAGTCGCATATCAAAACTTGTTCATCGCGTACAAACAAAACTCGCCTTGGCATACAATCCATTCTCTGATAGACAGAACTCTTCTCACAATCCCATATAAAACATGAAGAGGAAGCAAAAGACCGAGAGTAGGGTCAGAAAACGAATAAGCTCAGCAGCTACAGAAAAGAACACGTACTGAAGATGAGCAGGCTTGCCACAGTTTGCACATGAAAGGGTAGTCTCAGCAACATCAGCCATTAAGTCCCAAGATTTATTCACAGCGAATTCAACCAGGGAAGAAGGCTAGGGCTGCAGAAGGATTCAAAATGTAGACCGAAAGGCAGAGAGAAGGTAAACTTATTTGCAGTTAGCCGAATTAATTCCTCTTTAGAAAGATTGTATTGATTCGGTTGAGCGAACAGAGAATCCACCAACAAAGAGGAAGGTTGAAATGGAAGAAAAGATAAGAAACAAAGATATATAATTATTCTATCTTGATGTCCTAAGCGCCTGTAGCTCAGTGGATAGAGCGTCTGTTTCCTAAGCAGAAGGTCGTAGGTTCGACCCCTACCTGGCGCGAAACTCAAATGTTGTCAATTTTTGATCGGTTTTTATAGTTAAATTTAGGATTAATATGTAAATTACTAGGGGTGTTCTCGGGACGGGATCAGGAAATACCGATCCCGACAAGGGTTCGGGATCAATTTTTGATCTCGATCCTGATTTTTCCCGAAATTTCGGGATCGGGAATTTCCCGATTATGTTTTTATATTTTTAAAAAAATATATTATTAAAATATATATATATTTATATTATTAAAATATATACTTATATTATTTTCGGGATCGGGAAATGCCGATCCCGATCCCGAATTTTATTTTTCCCTATCTCGATTTTTCCAGTCCCGAAAAATTTCGGGACGGGAAGCTCAGGGACTCAGGATCAGGAAATGTTGAACACCCCTATAAATTACCAAATTTGTCCTCTAAGTCTTTAAGTCAAAAGAAATGTTATCTAAAGTTTTTTTTAAAAAAATTACGCTAAGAGTATCATTATGAAATAAGTCACTTTTAACTGTTAAAAATGTTAGATTAGCATTAGCCTTTCAGAGTTGTTCAAGATTACATGAGAATATCATAATGAAATAAATTAATTACTTTTAACCGTTAAAAATGTTAATGATTAACATTAACCATGACAACATTATTACTTTGTGAAACTTTCAGAACGATATTGAATAAAAAAATTATTGTGCAACATTACTCTAAATAAAAAATTTTAGAATAAATTTACATATTAACCTTTAAAATTTATGTTGTTGACTGGTTCTATGTAGTATTTTTATGTTAATAATAACTTTTTTTTTGTTAAAGTTATCGTGCAAAAGCACAAAGTATATTTAGATTTTTTTATTTAATGTCCCCAAAAATATTAAAAGGGCAATGTCAACCCACTATTAATTTTTGAATGTTAGCTTATTTTGTCATGCTTAATCAATGCACTTCATATTAACAAGTAAAATTGGATCGGAAAAAATGGATGATTAGTCTACAAGTCATTATAGCTTTAATCTATTTTAATTAGCTCCCTATAGTTTTTTTTTTTATTTTTATCACATCCTTATAATTTCAAATGTATTAACTAGGTCCCTCTAATTTTGTTTTTTTTATCAAGCTCTTATGGTTTCACCAAATTTTTACTTGGTTTTTTATATGTTATTTATTAAGTTTCTTCTTTAAAATTGATTCCATTTTAAAATTAGTAGTTATATAATTTGACAAGATATTTAATTTAACCACTTAGAAATTAATAATTAAATAGAATAAGGAATTATAATTAACTATAAACTAGTTATAATTATATTCTGGTTTTAAAAAAATTTATTATTTATACATCAATTTTTATAATTATAAAAATTAAAATTGCAACTTAAATGATATATATGTTTATTTAAAATTCTTAAAATAATATTTTTATGACATTTTTTAAAATAATATTAACATAAGATTATTACAATAATTTATTGTGTATGGAAGATTATTAGTTATAGGATAAAGAATAAAAAACTATAAGGGTCTAATTAAAAATTATGTAAGAACCCATAAGAACTTGATAAAAAGGGGGGGAAACAGCTATAAAGGCCCAGTTATAAGCATGTGAAACTACAAATAGCACAATTTCTTGAGTTGAAGTTTTTCCAAATGCTAAAAGTCTAATGTAATTTTATAGCACAATTCGATTATCTTTATTTGAAGGTTCATATAAGCTGTTTAATTTTGATTAATCAAAGTCTAATGTAATCTTACATCACATGGTTTGTTTACCCTCCTAGACTTGTAAACTTATAACCAGTAAAAAACTTTTGCAGATAATGTGCATGTTTAGGAAAACTTTTTCCTAACAGTGTCCGTAATCTGTAAAAAATATTTCGAAATCTGTAAAATATTTTAAAATCCGTAAACTCCTTTCTCCTAATGGATTCCTAAACACACACAATTGAAACATCACTACCACAGAAGGGATTGTACGTTTCCCTCTTACACTCAACAATTAAAAGTGAACACCAGAAGTAGAGGATACCCTCTCAAGCTCCGTCTCTCACGTTCTGGTGGGTTACTTTGACTTCGCCATTGTAAAATCTGATCATTCTTTCAGTTAAGATGTGGTGAAAGGGTGTTTGATTTTACTGCAATCGTATCCTTTTCTGGGTTTGCTATGTGTGTTTGATTTTTTTCTCCAGCCAACGGTTTTTCTCCTTTCTGTTCCATATCAGTTCCCTGAATCTGCAGCTTCAATGATTTGCCAAGTTTTGATCTTTACCTGAGGCAGCATTTTATTTTACTTGATGGCGAATTCCTTTTATTTTGTGCTGACAAATTCTGGCTTGGGTTCAATTGGAAGCATTATTTCACTTCCATTTACCCTTTTAAAAGAAGAAAAACTGCTAACGTCGCCTTGGTCACTTGGTTTTTTGCAGTTGTCACAGCGTTAGGGAAGCAGGACGTGAGAGGCACCCTCCAGCCATCTTAAAGCTAACCTCTCAAATCCAGCAACCCCAAGGACGTGACATCACAGTGTTTCTAACGTTTCTGGCAAAAAGGTCCACAAGTAAATAAACGTTAGAAGATCCAAATGCTCAACGTAAGAAGTGTTTTTGTGGTAGTGCCGGCTATATACAATAATCACGTGGGCAAAACTGATTACGGGTTTGTTTGGGAACTTCGTTCCCCCCAACGGAGCACGTAAATCGAGATAAAATCATTTTAAAATTTGTAAAACCATCTCGAAATCCATAAAAACAATCTTGACATTCGCAAAACCATCTAAAATCCGTAAACTCCTTTCTCCCAACAGAACTCCTTTCTTCCAACGGAATTCCCAAACACACAATAATATACGCAACCCAACATAATAAATTAAGTAAATCAATAATACTTAGATGCATGCCAGATATGTATAAATGTCCCTGTCACATCATGTGGATGTTTATCCAAAATCATCTAAGATCCTTGTACCTTAACTACACAGAAGTTTGATAAATGAGCAAGGAAAAATGGCAAACGTTGGAGATAATTGAAATGAGGTTAATACAATATTTGATCTCAAGTTTATATTCATTTTAGCTCTAACCCCTCAAATTTCAAAATTTAAACCGCTGTCCATATCTTTATTAAATAATAAGGAACGATGCTACAAAACCAATTAATTTGAACAACCTAAATTAAAATTAGAATAAACTTGAAAGATGAATAGTTGGATTAACTCATTGGACGTACTAAATGTATGAAGCATTATAGAGCTAGGGAAATTCTTCGCCGGCATTATCTTCTAGCCCCACACCTCATAGGCTCATACATAGGAGCAGAAATCTTTTGAAATAACGCTTTCAAAAGTTAAACACATGTTCAATAGTGTTTTTCCGTAAAACGAGATAATCACCTTCACATATTTACCTCGACTTACGTAAAAGTACTTCTTTACCGCGTTTCCAAACGAGCCCATAGATTGATAAAAGTAGCTTAATTATACAAAAGTAGCCCATTAATATTTTTCTAGAGTCACAACTTTAGGTACAATCCACCACCCTTACTCACCATAGCCACCATCCCAATTCACCGGAGCTTTCATGTTACTATAATATTACATCACACACTACTAAAGTAATTATTAGCTAGTGATTAGAAGTGCTCCGGCATTATGTTCAAGCTAGCTTTACACTTCAAACACCGGTCGAGAAGGGCACACCGGTGGCCGGGATCCACCCATCTCCGTGAAGGAATTCGTCGACGGAGAAAGGCCTAACCTCCGACGTAGAACGCAGAACATGAAAACCAGGCCATTTCACTCTGTTCTGAGTAGAAGAACCAGCACCATCGTTCATGTACTCTGCATAAAACAGAGTCGATAATGCAAAACCACCGCTCCACTCACTCCATCCTCTAGGATCTATACAACCATCCAGATCATTCTTCATGAACACCGTCCTTGAGTACTTCTTCCATGGCCTTCCAAGGTAGTTCTTCGCTCCGGCGGAGGAGCCTGACTCCGGCATAACCCTACAGTTTTGGATCACAATCCCGGTGGGTTGGTTCGGGTCGGATCGTCCCTGTGCAGTGATGAAGATGGACTGGTGAGACATTGGCTTCCGGAGGAGGATGTCGCAGTTTTGGAAAACCACGGAGGCGTCCCCGAAGATGAAGTCGACGGTGCCGGAAATTATGGAGTCTCTGTAGAATTGACGATTGGAGTGCGCGTAGAGTGTGTCTTGGTAGCCTCTGAAGCTGCATCTGTAGAAGACGGAAAGATCTGAGCTCACCTTCATTGCCACAGCTTGGTGATCCTGTGGACCTGCTCTGTTCTCGATCGTCATGTCCCTTCCCCAAAATCCATCCCCCGATACATCTGCGTCGTTCAAATTGAGAAATTATCAGAAAGTTCGATCTGAATATTGAAAGTAAACTTGAAGCCTCAAGATGGAAGTAGGAGTAATATATTCAGATTGTTTGTTTGGTTACCAGATGTGGCGGAGCCGACGGTGGAGGAACCGCGAGCGACACTTCTGGCGCCGGTGATGATGGTTTTGTCGATGCCGTCTCCAACAAGCATCAAGTTCTTGAGCTTATATCCGATCTCGACCTTCTCATGGTAGATTCCTGATTTGACGTGGATGATGACCCTTTCGGGACGACTGTGACCCATTGAACTCACTGCTTCTATGGCGGCTCCGATTGTTCTGTGGCTGCCGGAACCATCCTGAGCCACCGTGAAATGTGCCTTTGACTCCTTCGGATCCCATGAGGCCAAAAGTCCACCGTATGATTTGGATATGTTTCCCTTTCTTGGTGCTCCTTAATTAATTTCCACACGCCAAATATTAAAAAAAATCCTTGTGATCAATATTATTATTATAATAATAATTTAAGATTTTTTTCTATAAAACAATCCTCCCCATAGTTGACTATTATTTACATATCAAACGCTGCAAAAAGAAAAAGAGAGGAAAGCAAAAATAAGTGGAAATTAAATTCACAACATCATCAATTCATAAAAAGTGAATATTCATATTCATAATGTTGAATAAAAATAAATAAAAAATATTTTTCATCAACTTAAATGAGAGCCTTTAAGACTCTGGTGGATAGAGGGGATAATATTAAATGCTTTTAAAAATGGTTCATGTGACTTTGTGCTTGTTTGGGAATTCCTTATTCCTAAGGGTGTACGTAAGTAAAGAGAATCTATAAAAACCATCTTTAAATCCGTAAATTCTTTTTGGATTCCGTAAATTTTTTTTAAAATCTGTAAACTCCTTTCTTCTAATGAATTCTAAACACGCATGCACTTTTAACATTGGAGTTAATGGAGTACCTATTTATTATATAAAGGGATTAATTCAAGTAACTAATACATGAAATTTAAATATTTAGCTGTACCATCGAGCGTGTGTATATTTATGTTCTGTTGCTCATATAAATCACAGTCATTTATCTTTTCATTATTTATAAATTTTTAACCATTGTTTTGGCTTAAAAGTTGTAAAAACTAAATTTTTATGTCTATAAATTATAAAATAAACTATGAATAAATCATATGAAATATACTAGAAAATCTTATTCATAAAGGCTTTTATAATTTCACTTTTTGATAAAATTTAATAAAATTAATTCTTGATGATAATTACATTAACACCCATTTATTAAATCCCAACATTAAAACCAGCCCCTTTAATTTCCCTTTCTCCAATAAACCAGACACTGCCTAAACAAACATGCATTTATTTGGGCCAAATCTCTTGGGGCATAGGTTTTTTTATCAATATTAAAATTTAAAATATTTGTCCTTTTAAGTTTTAACTGTTAAAAGAAAAATATATTTTTTCATGTTCATAAATACGGAATGGTTTGTTGACAGAAAATAAATATAAAATGCAATAAATAATTATATAGAGTTTTTAATAAACAATTGAATATGGGGTATGCTCAGGGAATTGAACTGTCTTCAAGGGTATTTAATGCCTACTTTGCCTAGTAAGATTCTTGACCTTACATAGAGTTTTCTATAGAAAAAATAATTAATGTAATGATTTTTGTTTTATCAAAAGCAGGCTAGAAATGCATATTATTTACAATTTTTACAAAAAATATATATATTATTTTCAATACTGAAATATTTTAAAATTTTCATAAATTTCATTAAAAATTCTTTTAGTGGAAAAATTATATTATACATAATGCTCTTGGGCTTTTGTGATATTAAATAAATTTCTATTTTATTTTAATATATATATTAAATATGCCATAAAATACCAAATTTTTTTTTGCAATCTTTCCTTTGAGATATATACATAATTTATTCTTATATTTTATAAAAATATGATAAGTTTAAAAAATAAAGAATCTATACGCTTTTAACAAAATTGAAAGCCAATTTATCTTCTTAAAATTCATATAAGATTTGAAAATAATATATTTATATATGAAAATTTACCTCTTTCTTTTTTTTTTTTAACAAATGTCACTCTGAATTCGAGTCGGCGGCTAAGCTTCGACTGGATAAAGCTCTCTCCAATTTTATTATTTTCTTTACAAAACTCTAACTCATGCGCACACGCATTTAAGAATAAAAAGTAATATATATATATATATATATATATAGTTTTGACAACAAAACGAAAAGTTGATATGCTTCATGCATGCAACAAACAAACTTCAAATATTGTAGTGTTAGCTGTAGGAAGATAAGAATACCTGACACTTAAAACTAGGTCCCAAGTATTACTCTATATATATATATATATATATGGGCACTTACTTTTTTTTGCATTTGGTCTGTGCCAGTTCTTAGCAACTAAGTGAAGAGCCTCTTCAAGCAATGAACTCAAGTTCATATGTAAACCTTCATAAGCCTCCACGTCGTACCCTCCCTCTTCCAATCCATCCAAACATGTCCTATGGTTGCTCATTACACCACTCACCCACGTTACACTATCTCCTTCTACTTCTTCTTCGTAACCTTGTTTTGATACCAACTCATTCAGCCTCTCCTCGCTCTCTTCGTACAGCTTGGCACAGTCTCCGAGCGCCACACCGGCCGCCGTCGGCAATGGAGACCACGATGACGAGGAAAGCCTGGAGTTGGCAAAGTTAACGCCATCAGTACTCTTCTGATGACCCTCGATCCAAGTCCTGGCTTCAACAACTTGGGTGTGGGCCATCTGAAGCAGCTCCATTTCCCGGTGACAGAGGACGGGGGAGATGGCGGAGGCCGAGAGGAGCAGGAGGAGGAGGAGGACGGCGGAGGTGACTGCCATTTTTTTTTTAGTAGGAGAGAGCAGTGATGAGTTTAGTACTGATCAGGTTGTGGTGTTGTGGGAGGCTGATTTATAGACAGGTGAGAGGAGAGAGGCACATGGAGAGAGAGAGAGAGAGAGAGATTATGTGTCAATCTGTGGAACTGAATAATGTGAGTCCTACGTGTTTAGATCTGGTAAAACGGTGGAGAAGCAAATGGCATCGTTTATTTTCTGGTTATTTGGTTAGAAGTCACTTTGTTTTCTTTGGTCGGGAGGGACATTAATCTATAAGTGAAACCTATTTTTTTGGTTCTTAGATAAAGTCACCAAGTTCCTTCCTTGTTCATGTCAATTATAGAGTTAAAGATTACATCTTGCATGCAACCTCAATTATTTTTCTAAGTACCCAGTATCTAAGCTAATTATTTCGGTTTTAATTATGTTTTCATAGTTCTTGATATTTAGAGTTTAATTTCTTTAAATATAATACATCAATCGATTTAGAGTCTCTCAAATTTATAATTACATTCTTAAAATATCCTTATCAATTGCCCATACAATAAAGTTTAAGGGTTTCTGTCTGAGGGTAGTTATGATCATAAGATGGTTCTTTTAAGAAAACTAATTGACATTTTAATTAAAGTATTTCTTTCAATAACATTCTATATACTAAATTTAGATTACCCGATCATCGCTACCAAAAAAACAGTAGTTTAGTTTATAATTACATTAACGATTATTTTAGTAAACTTAACACTACTGTAAAAATATAGTTGGAGGTAACAAAATTAGTTTAAACATACTTACTCCTGGTAGGAAAAAGATTATTGCTCCGTTTGGGAACGCGGTAGAAAAGTAATTTTACGCAATCTGAGGTAAATATGTGAAGGAGATTATCTCATTTTGTAAAAAAACACTATTGAATGTGTTTTTGGGTGAGAGGTAAATATGTGTTGAATACTGCTTAGCACATATCCCTCCCCTTTTCCTCTTTCTTATTCTCTTCCCAAAATCTCGTATACATTCACCCATAGAACAAAGAAATGGATGCTTTAATTTAGACACAATATTTTATAAAATTATTGTTATAAATGCATATAAATTTAATTTGTTAAAATTCAATCCGCGCATTTTATAATTACATTAAAAAAATTAAAATAATATTTTTATAAAATATTAGATTTCAACCATTCTTTTTAATAAAAAAGACGAGATTTTGAGAAGAAGGAAAAAAAAGGAGAAGAGAGAAGAAAATTATGCATGTAGTTCCCTAAATTACATGCACAATGAAATCACAGGAAAAAAGTTAGTCATGATTTGTTTTTAATTGAATACCAATATGGTTTGCAATAATTGATTTATTATAAGTAAATTATAAGAACATGCCATGGAAGTGCAAAATTTAGTGTTCCGTATGGGTTTCTCTACTTTTAAAGTGATATTAATTCTTATCATAGATTATCATATGCCATTAGGTTTGGTTAGATCCATATATAAATAATCTACAATATCATCGTGTTCTTGATAACTAGCTTTTCATTGTACTATGATCATATTTATAAGTCACTTACAATATGTTTCATAACAAAAAAAGAAAACTTAAAACTGTATTAACTTTTATCTTAAAATATATAACAATTTTTCAACTAATATACTTAATGAGAACAAAATTAACATAATAATATATGAACGACAATTATATATTATGTGAAGAATTTAATGAAGTTACTTATAAATGAGTGACTGTAATTCGCCATCAATTTAGTCATAAGTACATAATAATATACTTAATAATTTAGTCTCTTTATATACCCTATAGATAGCAGCTGCGGCGTATTTATTAATAAAATTAGCTAATTGATAACTTTTTCTAGTAGGAAAAACCATTACCTATATTTTCCATCAACTTTTAATTTTAGTACGTGTATTCTTCTATCTTATTTAAATTGGTCTGTATAGAAAGGACTAATGATATAAACAGGATAAAATTAAAAGATTTAATTAGAGAAATAAAATTAAACAAGCAGCTAGATTTTGTTTTCCCACTTTTTTTTAATCTTTCACTAGATTCTTTTAACTTTCATTAGTACTAAAATTTACCTTTAATCTTTTAACTTTATACAAAATTTTGAAGTTTTGGGTTTTATCTCTTATTTTTATGGTTTCTTTCAAGTGCTTCAACTCTAACACTATTTGTTTCACAAAAAAAATTGCCCATAGTGGAGTTTTAAATTTTTGATGAAATAAACATTTACAAATGTTAATATATTAAGTATAACTGTTTAAAATAACAATGAATGCGAAAAAAAAAAATCATCATTGAGGATTAGAGTACTAACTAATACAGTACTTGTATTGAACTAAAACATTTTTTAAGCAATAGTATTATCCTATTAGATACAATCTTACTATAGATATCATAATACAATAAATGCAAATCACCCTAAAAAAAAGTTAAATCTTTAAGTAGTGAGAAATTATCCTAATGTGTTTCTAACTTAAAATGAAAATAAAGCTCAACAACAATTTTTCAAAAATATTTTTTCATGGTAAAATTGAAAATTTAGCAATAAAGTTACTGGTTATGAGCACCCAATACAATTAACTTTTTATGATACACATTAAAAATAATGAATTAATAATTATGTAAATTTAGCAATGACACTAACCAGTCTAACACCCTTCTATTATTTGACATATTTGATATTTTTATGGTTTAGGATTTCTATTTTATCATTTAAGTAGTCAAAACTATTTTTTTACATAATTTTTTCTTTCTTTTTCTCATTCTAAAATATTTAAACAAAAAGAATAGTTTCAATTACTATTAGAAAAATAAAATTATTTAAGGAAATTTTTTATGAAAAATGTCAAGTAAAAGGAATTGATTATCTGGATGATGAAAAATAAAGATTTAGATCCTAAATTTAGCAAGTATGCCAACTGGTTAATGAATGTTACGTTTGATTAACAACGTTGTTGAAATTATACCCTTATTAATTAATTAATGATAAATTTACATTCTTAAAAACTTATTCCCGCTGATTTCTATTTGGCATGGTTAAATTTTCGCCTTTACCCCTTTTTTTTAAAAAAAATCAACTGTTGAAATTGTATTTGAAGAGCAGAGATCTCACCGTCTTCGACTTCAAAGTTTATAACCTTGCATGTGTTTTGGGTTGGTTTCTAATTGTGAAAACACGAAATGGAGCCTCGCAGATGCAAGTTTGAGAACCATGGATACTGTGTAGTCTATGGGATTAAAAGACCAGAATCAAACTACATTTAGGATATTCAAATGTACCAAAATGTTGGTGCAATGCATATATACACATGCTATCAGACATAATATCACTGATTGATGACAGAATCAGAAGAAGCACACGAATTATGAAATTCGTGATGGTTCTGCAACATTAAGGAGAGGCAAAATTACAAATGACAAGATTCTACCAACACCGCTTTATCTATCATTCAATGTTGATTCTGACAACTTTCTTCGTTCTACCACCGGTGCTTGTTGCTTCATTGCGGGACACGAATCCTCTGGAGCTTCCTCCTTCCTCTAACGATGGACATAACCAATTTCTCCACATGCGGCTTTCTGTAGCTCCACCATTGCCAGAACCTACAATATCATCAAGAATGAAACAGTAACTACATGCAATTCCCAAAGGACTATTTCATGATGAGATCTTTCATCTAAGGTCACAGGGTATCCATTTTCTTTATGCAACCTTTAGTGTTTTGTTTTTCAAACCACCAACTTAAATATTAGCGTATATACAACTAATGCATTTTGACATTCACAAGCAGTTATGGTAAGGTGTGAAAATAGAATCTTCAATATCCTCAAAATATCATCTGCAATCTTAGCAGAAAACATACATTCACCGCTAGGGAAGAAAGGAAGCTTACTTTGATTCCAGTGCATACCATGTCCACCCTTCGAGCCAGGAACATGGCCAACATTATTATTACCTTTCCATTTTTCCTCAAAGCCTGAGAGCTCATCTGAAGTATTAAAAAGAAAATGAATAAAGCATGGAACATAGTCGGTACCTTGATTAAGATGATAAAAAAAATTCATGGAACACCGTCTGACCTTCATTCAGATTGTGCAGAGTCTGCATAGTGTCAATCTTACCATTTGAATTAAGCCTCCTTGTAAATGAATGACCCTACAACCATAATCCACAAGCTTAATGTCCACAAAAATAAGAAATTAATATAAGATTTTGTGACAATAGTTACTAGAAGTGTACACTATAAAATCAATATTCTGATAATAAGCACCTTATCATGGATTCCTCTGGAAATCCTATGTGTTGCCTGACCCGTTGTCTTATCAGCTTCTTTGCTTTCTTCTAGAACTACCTGACTCACAAAAAATATAACGCCAAAGACAGAGGAGAATTCTCATTATTCAACACTAAACGGAAAGTTAGGCAGCTGATAATTAGACTTGATAAAAACTATATAAGACATTGGCTATCCTACCCCATCAGATCCTGTTCTTCTGGTTCTTGTAGATGTATAATATGCTCCATCTATGCCTCCATATGTAACTTTGCTAGTCTGAAATGAGAAATTGCTACTCTTTGGGGATTCAACCTTGTCATGGTCATTCCTGAGAGTCACCTGCTTGAGCTTCCTCTCCTCTAGACATCAAAGAGCACAGTACCCAATTAATAAAGCAAAAGAAACAAGCCAAATCCTAAAAAAAGAAAATCGCCATCATTTTAATTTTAATCTCTTAAAATTTTCAAAACCAGTGATTTTCAATTTTTCATCCATCAATTTTTATTTCACTTAAGAAATGAGTCACTGTAATCTAATAAAACTAGACCATTTTACCCTTTAAAGGTCAAAAGTCCAAAACTATTAGTTTTAAACTTCAGATACTAAAATCAAAATAAGTCAAGATGATTGCAAGAGAAATCGAAGATTGTATTAAAAAAACAGAGGAAGTAATTCACCATCAACATCGTCATCATCATCTGGATGTTCAACAGATGGTTCCATGGTTGATCTAGAATGCTTTTTCTCCTCATTTCCATTTGGAGGGTAATTAATGTCTCCCTCATCATCAGAATCTAATTCCTTTATAATGACTCCCTTATCTTCGTTCATGTTCTGCGTATATCTGCGTGCTGAAGAAGAAGTAGGACCAAATACGCTATCAAAGGGACGAGTGAAAAAAGGATCATCAAATGGATCCCTTCCTCCAAAAAGGTTGGACAGCATTGATCTATGCGATCCAAAGCCACCAAAGGAATTCCTTGATTCAAACATTCTCTCACCAATTTCTTCTCTCTTTGGCATAATTTTAACCTGAAGTTTTCACAAAGGGAAACAAAATAAAAAAGAAAAAATCCACGGTAAGAAAAGCATATTAACACATGTTCTGCATCACAAAAGGCCATCTACGTGCCTTCGCAGATTCCAGAAAACTATAGAAAGACATTAATACGGATCATCGAAGTTCATCGCATTCAATCCAGTTCCATGTATTTAGGACCCTAATGATTTAACAGCACATATAGTAGACTTCAAGCCAGGACGATAATAAAAATTCTTATGGTTCATTGAAAATCGAACGCCCGAATCTTGCTGCAGATATTCCCATGAAGCTCAAATGATAAAGAACGATGCTTAATCATTTATTACACTAATATGCTTAATCATTTATTACACTAATAACCGCCGTCTGGCTCTGGAGTGAAAATGGCTTCAGATATAGGAAGGAGAAAAGAACCTACCTCAGAGAGACAGAGAGAGAGAGAAGAAATGGCTATAGCCTTCTGTTCAAAATAGGGAGGGAGGAACACACACATTAATATATTGGAAGAGACGGGAACGGGACAGTAGGGTGACACGTGGACATTTGGGAAACTCAGGGAAGCTAGAAACTTCGGGATTTTGTGAGATTTATTTAGCTCATGCTGCAGCGTCTGGAATAAAAATCATTTTTACTTTTTACTTAAATTTATAAAATTCACTTTTGGCATATCCATGCATACATATAAATAAACGAAAATCCAGATTGATGATTCCGATCTGTACAATTTTCATGGAGTTTACATTTATCAAAATGAAATTTGAAAAAAAAAATGTTGTGCTTTTTACCATTCAACATCAATCAGCCGTCCATATCATTTGAATTAGTCCGTATTTAGAAATCTAGTCGGAGAGTAATGTTTTAGATTCCGATATAAATATTTTACCTTGACTTACATGCAATGTGATTTGAATGCATAAATCAAACAAATATTAATTGGGCAAGACACGACTGTAATTTCACCACCTTTTATGTCCCAAAAATTTATGTGACCATTGGGACATTAAACAATAATTTTAAATAGGCTAAAATAATGTTACATCCAACCAATTTCACGTTTTTATTGGAAGCATTAATGAATCTAAATATACTACTGAAAAATATTTATTTATATATAATTAAATTATATATCAATTTATAGTAAAGAGCAAAAGTAATATATAAGATTTTTGTAATAAAGAAGGAAGGTAGTATAAAAGACTTTAACTAGTAAGTTAATTAGAACTCGCACTGTGCATTATGTTTTTGTCCCTATCAATGCAAAAGTGAGAAACTGTAACTAGTAAGTTACAGAGCTATGTAAAAAATAATTAAAACCACTTCAACACCCAATAGATAATTAACACCAATATTTTCTCTTTTTTTAAAAGATCACTATATGTATAGATGATCAAAATATACATTTAATTCTTTAAATTTATATTAAATTTCAGATTGATATTTTAAATTTAAAAAGTCAGTTTTAATCCTTTGTCGTTAACACATTAATTTTACTTAACAGAAAATATTAATGTTAAAATATAATTAAATATTAATTATTTAATATATCTAAATTTATATTTTAAAATTTAACCATTTAATTGTACAAGATCTAATTTATTAAATCATCATTTTTCGTTAAAAGAAACTAACCGATTTAATAATTAAAAACTAAAAATTTACTTTAAAATTTAAAAGACTAAACTAAATTAATGTAAACCCAAAGAACCAATACTATAATCTATATATTTACAAATTCTTATTTAAAGTTCAGTTCCAATTTTGATATATACTTGTTTTAGTGATAAAACTATAAAAATCTAATTCAGAAGAGTTGTACATTATACGGCCTAGAAATGTTACCATAAATAAACTATAAATATTATTTTTTTTCCAGAAAGTTAACATCATCGTCAAAAATATTTTGATCCACATAAATATAGTAATAAAATAGATTTCATTCCTCCCCATGCATTGTACATTAATCAATCAATTATGCTACAACAAATCAATAAATTAATTGTATCAATAAATCAACAATAAATATAGTATGTTAATTAATAAATCATTAATTAATTGTTGATAATGGACGAAGCTCTCTAGATATCATCTCATTTAAGAGAAAAACGTGGGCATCTTACCCGAATCAAGTTACACAACAAATCAATGCCATGTGAAAATGGATATTTGTACAATAACGAACTCAAAAACCACATCTGTGCAAAGCATAGATCAAGTATCAAAGTGATCAGTCAATAAACAACAATTCTCAGTCAACATCATCAGTACGTGATCAGAAGGTTAAATAAACAAAAAAAAAATTGACTTGCATTTCTTATCATACACTCGGTGATCCTGCCATAGCCTCATAAAAGCATCAATAATTCCATTTAGGATAAGGGTGAGGCACAGTTCAGTAAGTGAAAGTTGTTAGGCTATTTCAATGAAAATATAACACATGGACTTTTTTTTCCCAACTTTGAAATATATCTTCCTCATGTTATAAACTCATTGAAAAGCACAATACCAAACACTAACCAAACTGCTTATAAGTTCCATGTCTCAAAACACCATTAGGGGGCCTCTGAAAAATTAGTCATGCCAAGTGCCTCTGGGGGAGTGATTTGCCCTGGAGCACAGATTAGTCACATGCTTAGGGTTCAGTTAGAGGCCAAAATTAAGACGGGATTCAGGGAGACTCCTCGTATTTCGTATTATTTTACATGGAAAAAACAGGTTTTCCTGTTGCTCCATCAGCAGCTGTCAGTATTATTGGGAATCAAAGTCGGGTTTCGATGGATATTCAAGACCTTGAAGCACCGGCATCCTTTCTTATATCTTCTTCGGAGTAAGCAGGGATAAGCCAGTATTGCTTGTCCATCCCAAAGACCTGTTACAAATTGAGCAAAAAGTACTGGAATGAGTGAATGCCAACAATTTTATACATGGAACAGCACATGGCGCCCCATGCAGATAATATAATATAATCCCCAGGTCTTAGCAACTGGACCAACAATGTTTGGGTCTTCCTATAAATCCACAAGCGCAGATGCATCCCAACTTCGGTTCAGTGAACAAGTTTCCCTATCTTTTTTTTTTTTACCATAATGATCAACTGAGACAAATAGGTCCAGAGAATAACGTAGTTCTGCTAGACAAATAGGTCCAGAGAATAACGTAGTTCTGCTAAATGTTGTGAACTTAGACCTCTCTCCTTCTCCTCCATGCCTGTTATTTTATCTTGTTTACTTTCCAAACAAGGTAACACTTGGTTTTAGATGGCAACCTTAGTTGACATGAGATTTAAGGGAAAACATGATGTCAACACAGCTAATGGAAGAAAATTACATTACTGATCTTTTTTTTTTTTTTGGTGAAGTACATTACTGATCGTTTCCAGCATGTGGTTAGAGTTTATCAAAAGCTTGACAATGAGCTAAATGTCCAAGTATAACGAGTTAAACACCAAAGCTTGTCAGTTCATCTGGTTAGTTAAATTTCAGGTGGGGCATTAGTATGCTATATGATTGTACCAGTTTGCAGTTTGTCCAATAAACCATTTGCAGACTGAAACAACTCATAAATAATAGATATTGGTCAAACACTCAAACCTCCAAACTTAATGCAGTTTACAGTCTCTTTATTTAAGAAAATAGAGATAAAGGTTAATAACTCCTACAGACATGATTATGAGGCGAAGTCTGCACTGAATTTATAAATTCAAATCAAGTCAAATTTATGTGTCAAGGTGACCTGATCTGAGTAGATTCCTTCCAATAACTTCAATGCTTAAACAAAAGAAAACCTCAAACAGAAGATCTACATTCTCCCATCACTCAAAAATAAAGCTACAAATGAAAAACACAGTGCCAAATGAAATTGACATTAGTGCATAGATCGTCAAAAGTCAAAGCTAATATGTTCTTAATTGTGTTGGGGCCATTTTATGAGAAGATTGATGATCTGTTTGGATGGAGAGAAAAGTTGGGGAAGAAAATGGAAAGAAAAATGGAGATAATGTTAACATTCCTTCTGTTGGGATGGCAGGATAAATTACAGAGGAAAGAAAATAGGCAAATGTCACAATGGCATTAATACCTTTATGTGAGGATATATTACGTCTTAAGTCATTAAACAAGACATGAAAGCAGTAGGTATGGTAACATCTAAAAAGAAAAATAGATTTAACAATCTTAATAAATAGCATACACACACCTGTTCAAAATTTTTTCTACGACCAAGGTCATAACGCCATTTTGCAGTTGTTTTCTTCTCATATGCCTGGCAAGAAAGAGGAAGAAAATCCCAATAAAACCAAAGTCATAAATACTATCCAAGCCATTTTCCACTTTAAGGAGAAGCATAAAGAAGTAAATCATATTTTTTTATGTTGAATTTTTAAGACAAAAAAAAAGGCATAACCATTTCAAGTTTTCGATTTCCACTTGATTCATCATGTAACATTCATCAATTGAAATGAACTTAAAAGGTGTGATCAACAAAACCCAATTGGTAAACACCATTACACGTTTAGCTTCTCTTGATAACCATATTTCAAACTGCCATAACTACAACAATTACTTTTAGAGAAAGACAATGGAAGCTTGAAGCATCTCCAACCACAAAACAAAGAAAGTCAAAAGAGAACAGATCAAATACAGAAGTTTGTTTTACGTAGATAAAGGACAAAAAAAAATGCATACAAAAATTTACCTCAATAGTCGTTGTATTGGCAGCCACCAAAGACATGTGCATAACAAGAAATCCAAATACGCTCAATGCAAATGCCAGGTTCAAAACTGTACATAATTCAACAATGTCATAGAAATTCATAGTAGAAACTAATAACTGAATCAAGCATTGTTTTAAAACCCACCAAAAGCAAGAAAAGTTGTCGCAAGTGTGCTAGGTGTTCCCGGAATTTCTGCATCACAAAAGAATGCAATGAAGTTTGGCAACAATGATACTGTCACAAGGGTTGTCTCAAGAAATGTGTAGA
>JANTPZ010001270.1:0-30269 GCA_025593235.1 Vachellia pachyceras | reverse complement strand
AGACGACTGGGGCGGTGAATCTTGGTCCTGGGACTCCTGTCAGGGCAACAAGTATTCTGGTGGTTGGGGCTACCGGGACTCTGGGAAGGCAGGTTGTGAGGCGTGCGCTTGACGAAGGCTACGATGTTAGGTGCCTCGTCAGGCCTAGGCCTGCTCCAGCTGACTTCCTTCGAGATTGGGGAGCCACCGTTGTCAATGTACTCTTTCTTCTAACTTCTCCATGTTTTCCCACTATTTCTATCTGCATCTTCCTTTCTATGCCTGCCTTTCATCTCCTTGACATTGCGTTTCTTTAGTTACGTTTACAGCTATGGCAGCCAGCGCTAAATTAGTTTCTGAAGCTCTTTGTTTGAATATCTCAACTAAGAGGCCAATTTCTTCTTCTTTTTAAAAATATTTTAGCAGCAGCACAGCTGCAGATCCTGCATACATCTGATTGCATTTCCCATTTTTGAGTTATTTATCATTCTTATTCAGAATCTTCTGTGGCGTTGATTTTTTGGCATCCAGCGGATCCCCATCAGCTGTAATATCATTTAACTCCTACAAGATATACATTAGTTACTAAGTTAATTATATTTCTTTTGAGCAGGCAGACCTCAACAGACCAGAGACGATCCCCGCCACATTGGTTGGAATACATACGGTGATCGACTGTGCCACCGGACGTCCAGAGGAGCCCATTAAAACTGTAGGTTTCAGATGGAAGATTTTATTGCTGCCTTTCTTTGTAGACTTTATCTGAAGACTCTGAATAGTAGACTTTATTTCATTCTGTTTAGGTAGATTGGGAAGGAAAAGTTGCTCTTATACAATGTGCTAAGGCAATGGGAATTCAGAAATATGTCTTCTATTCCATCCATAACTGCGACAAACATCCAGAGGTTCCACTGATGGAGATCAAGTATTGCACCGAGAAGTTTCTCCGTGATTCAGGCCTCCAACATATCATCATCCGTTTATGTGGTTTCATGCAAGTAATTCCCCCCAGAAATTGATGTTTTTGGATTTCTTCTGTAACTTTTTAGCGCACATTTCAACATTTCAAGCAATCTTCTGTTCGAGAGATTAACGACAGGAAAATTTTGTGGCTGGGCAGCAATTTTGAAAAAAACTTAACATTGGATTTTGTATTAGTTTGCAAGTTAGATGAATTAGAATGGGAAAAATGATTAATGTAAGAGATAAAATGCACTGAGATATTATATTTTGAACCAAATATAACTCCAATTAACTCTTATATTGGGGGCGAAGTAATATTATTTTACTAATGTATTACCATTTTCATGATGTTACGTCTTGCAAACTGTTTCCTTATGTGAATAATATACGTGAACAAGGAAAGATTTCTTGGAAAGGACATATCCAATGGTAATGCACTTTGAATCCTGATTAAAAGCTTGGATGGAAACTCACATATTAGATTTTTCTTCTCTGCTGTTGACACTTAAAATTTTGACGCAAAATATTGCAGGGTCTTATTGGGCAGCACGCGGTTCCTATCCTGGAAGAGAAATCCGTTTGGGGTACTGATGCCCCAACAAGAATTGCTTACATGGACACTCAGGTTGAGTAATGCATCTCTGGTTCCTTTCTTGTCTGTTCGGTTTCTTATTCCAGGTCTCTGTTCAATTTCTACATTTTTATAGGATATAGCTCGCTTGACATTTATAGCCTTACGGAACGAGAGAGTAAATGGGAAACTACTTACATTTGCTGGTCCTCGTGCATGGACAACGCAAGAGGTATACATATTATGAGTTAAACTAAATAACTTGCTCATAATCGTATACCTTGCTCATCGATCTTTTTCATTCTTGATTTTAGGTGATAACGTTGTGCGAGAGGCTTGCAGGTCAAGATGCTAACGTAACTACAGTTCCAGTCTCCATTTTAAGACTCACTCGTCAGTTGACCCGGTTTTTTGAGTGGACAAATGATGTTGCTGACAGATTATCTTTTTCAGAGGTATTATTTCCTCAGCAGATGTTATATGAAGAAAACATGACTCATATATTAACTCCTGGACTTCTTTTAAATATTAAAAAACTCAGTATCTCAGTCAACGAATTTAATGGGAATGGTCCTTCAAGGGTGTAAAATCCTATGCGTGACTTCCATTGGCTTCATATATATTTATATATATGCATATATGTTCGTGAATTTTCTGTGGTGTACTCACCTGACGCTACCCATTCATTGTCTAAAATCTAAATGTCACCACAGCCTTCCTATAAAAATCATAAACAAGATATTCTTTCTGGTTAAGCATATATGTAGACAATTGCAGCTTATTTAAGTATACTTTCCAGTGTTGAATTCTGCATTAAGTTCCTGGCTGAATACTTCATTGCAATGATAAATTGTGAACCAACAGTGAGAATTCCATATGAAAGAGATTGAGAGAAGTGCTTGGATTCATACACTTTTTACAAAATGAACCCAAAATTTGAAAATCATTAATATGTGAACTGTTCAGCATGGAACTTGGCATGAGCATTTATACTTTGAATGATTTCACAGCTTTATATGTCGTATATTTGAATTATCAACTAATTTTGAGCACCTAGCTTTCTATTTATATAGATAGGACATTGTTTTTCATCTTACTGGTGGTTAAATATAACTATAGCGGCACTAATCATTTAAATGGGAAACTATGCAGGTGCTAACAAGCGACACTGTTTTCTCCATTCCGATGGCAGAGACATATAATCTTCTTGGCGTGGATCAGAAAGATATAATTACATTAGAGAAGTATTTGCAGGACTACTTCACAAACATATTGAAGAAATTGAAGGATCTTAAAGCGCAGTCAAAGCAAACGGATATATACTTCTGAAAGATGAGTTTGTTAAAACTGAAAGCAAGGTAATTTGTGCAGAAGGTTGGATCATAGATAACACGTTTATTTGTTTTATTGGACAGTGGTTAAAATTTGGTTCCTGTACTGCTTCTTCCCGTTCTTCTCTTTCCAATTCGAAGGGTTACTGGTGCTATGCCCTGTTATTTTTCTTTTCTCATAGTTAAGCAACTTGAGAAGAATTTTTATAATATACTAAGATGCATTCATATTGCTAGAGAATGTCAATTTACAATTAGTTAAAGTATACTTTTATTTCTTTATGTTTGCATCAGGTTTCACTTTAGTCCTTTAAGTTTAAAAGGTGCACTTTTAGTCCCTCAAACTTGATGCCGTTAGTCTTTCTTAACTGAAATTGCTGACTCATCAAACACTCAAATGACATGGCATCCACATAACTAAATAGCAAAAGATGTTCTTCAATAGAACATTGAACGACACTAGGTAGCCCTTTTGATTCAGTTCTTCAAGGATCAGAAAGGATAAAGGATAGGTAAAAGGAAAACCTAAAAGGCTGGAATGATTAACATCACTAGATATAGTTTTTTTATTTTAAATCTTTTTTATTTTACACAATTTAAAATATCAAATATATTATATTATTAAATTAAAATTAAAATGTGAGTATGCTTTATTAACCTTTTATTGCACAGTCATCAATTAAATTTGATGAGTCAACAATTTCTGTTAAGAGAGATTAACGACATTAAGTTTGAGGGATTGAAAGTGCATTTTTTAAACATAAAGGACTAAAATGAAATCTGACGCAAACATAAAGAACTAAAAGTATACTTTAACCTTTACAATTTATACCTAGTGAATATAATTTAATTATGAATGTCCTGTTTAAGAAGGGTTTGGATTCTTTTTTTTTTATTTCACACTTCATGAGGGCCTTGAAGTCATAGCATTGCAATCCCCTATGTTATAGCATCTTCCATTTAGGCATTTTCTTTCTTTTGTAAAAAAAAAAAGCAAGGTTATTAGAATCAGACCGACCGGTTCAGATCGGAAACCAGTGAATCGGTCGCTGGTCCGGTCCGATCTAGTGTCTAAACCCGGGTTGGGGTCGAACCGGTCAACCCGGTGGTGATCCAGGGTCAACCCGGAAAACCCTGTCAACCCTCCCGGTTGGATGGGTTGACCCGGTCAACTTTTCCTTTTTTATTTTTTAAATATTTTTTACTTTTTACAAAATTTTATTAGGATGAATAAGAATTTGTTGGATTAGAATGTGATATGAACAATAGAATCTAAGAAATATAAATTATAATTTGAGGGATTATGATTTTCTTTATCAGTTGAGGGCATATATACGTCCGAGAAAAAAATATGGGGTGCTTTTATCCCATTTGTAGAATTCATGGAGAATAACATTTTGGTGTTTGAAGTGGAAAAACAAAACGTGAGAAGGAAAAACTAAATGTCCCCTTACCATATATATATTTTGATATTTTGTTAGGATGAATATTTTGAAATTGTAAACAATGTTGGATGATAGATAATTTATAAGTATATTATTGATTTGGTAATTGTTATTTTGTTAATAATGGAATTTACTACTTATTTTTTGAAATATTCAATTTTAGATAGGTTAATTGTGTAATATTTATTTTTTTTTAATTTTTTATTCCTCACCGGTCTAACCCCCTGTTTGACTCCGGTCTGTCCCACTGACCCTTAACCCATTGCCTTGTCTGGTTCAGTCACCAGTCCAGTTTTGATAACCTTACCAAAAAAAAGGATGCATTCATATTGCTTTTGAATAGTGAATTCTGCGTGGCTCAACCGATAAATACGAAAATTACCACTACAACTCTTGTATCAGTATGCAACAAAAGGTCTTTAAGGCAGAGGGAAAATGAAAGAAAGGGAAAATGTCTTTAAGACAGAGGGAAAACGAAAGAAAGGGAAAATGTGCCCGTTTGAAAATGTGGTAGAGAAGTACTTTTACACAAGTCGAAGTAAATATGTGGAAGGAATTATCTCATTTTACAAAAAACACTGCTGATCGTGCGTTTAACTTATCTTAACGTTTTGCCAAACAAGCCTAATAGCGATAGAAGATCTCAGAGTGCGTCCTAGAACATAAACAAGTCCATATGCACGTTAATCTCACTGGTTCTTGACTTTTATATTTTGCCCGATTTGATTCTTTTGATTGATTTTTTGAGTCAATTGTTAAAAAGTATTTTTACATTTAAGATCATTTTTCTTACAAATTTACATAATATAAAATCCCTCAAAATAAGGAAAATTAAACATTTTCCAAATTGGACTTCAAAGATTAATTGTACTCTATACGGATTCAATCCAACTTTCATCACTACATACATGTATTCTAATGGAGATAATCTTATTTAATACATTGACTATTAAAAAAAACTGCAGTCTCCCCCCCCCCAAAACAAACCTAGTCACATTGACCTTTCCCATCTATAAATTTTCAATAATGACATTTTTTTAAGTTTTCAAAAAAATATAAATATTAATATTTTGTTATAATTTTAAATATAGTACTATAGAGTTTATAGGAAAAAATAAAATATTTTATATTATTTTAAATGTATTAAGTATTTTTTATCATAAAAGAATAAAATCTAATGTTACTTTTTTCTTTGTAAAATATTGAAATTAAAAAGGTAAAAAAATTATAAAATATATTATTTAAAAAATAAAATGAAATAAAAAAGGCAGGTTATGATGAGTTGGCCAAGTCCAGCCCACCCCTTAGCGGACTCACATTTAGCCATTCCAAGTCCACCAACTTTTGATAAGTTGAGCTAATGCTCCCAACTCTACTAATGGGGATTTGAATATTAGTTTACTATGTTGCGAGGGACTAAAATGTCGTCGATGGAACCGATGATCAAGCCGATGAATACTCAAATGTTGGGGGCCGTGGACTCCAAAGCCCTTCCCAATAGCATCCGACTTCTTCAAATGCCCTTGCCGAAGCCTGAAGTACTCCTCAACCAAAATGTACACACAATGTGGAAATTCCAAAAGTTTGCGAGAATTGTGAAAAGTAGCACTCTCTTTAAAATGTAGATGCTCGTTTTCTGTTCTAAATTTTATACTTCCTTAGTAGTTAAACCTGAAGTTGTCCTTTTGATGATCGTTTATTTTAACAAGGGAAAGTGCATATTTTATCCTATAATTTTACACAGTATTTAGTTTATTCTCTTAATTTTAGAAAGTCTTTTTCCATCTTTTAGTTCTAATACCGTTGATGTCAAATTACGATTCTGTTCCAATCACCGAAAACATGCTCTGACAAGTCCTAGAAAGTAAATTTGATCATAATCAGCCCGGGTCTATCCTGAAAGAAGAAAATCCGACAAGCTCCATAAGGCTTCCCTCGACAGGAAGGGAGATTTTCTACTACCAGTTCATTTCAAGGTGAATCTGAATTTTATAGTTGGGGATATACACGTAGTCTGGTTACTAGATAAGTGGAAGAAGTTTCGATCAAAAGAAATGTATTAGAGTTAAAGCAAATATGATATCAAAGCAATCACTTCGCAAACAATAGAAACGCTTGGGGGAATCTAACATTGTTGACCTAGTGTTACGATTCTCCTGCAATCAACAAGGGCGGAACTTAACAGCGCGTAAGCAATAGTAATGAATTCAACCAATATAAGTGGGAGTTATATTAGGGATCGCAAGAACACCAATACTAAGGAAAACCAGTGTCCACTAGCTAAAAAGGGAGATGAAAGATTGAACTGAGAGCGGATGAGGCGGATTTGGACATACCAATTGCATTTGAGAAAAACGGCAAGTGCCAAATACTCCCCAAGTAATTATGAAACCTATAACATATTGTCTCTTAGCATGAAAGCCTTTACTACAAGTGTTTCAGCTGAAAAACTATCCAGGATGCAATTATAAAATAGCAAGCTGGCATCGATGCAATGGAGATCAACTAGTTACCAAAGGAATAAACAACAGTATGTTGCAAATAGATATTCATTGCCAACAACAACCCTTACTGAAGTATCAATGGGCATGAAGTATGATTAATTGCCAAAGAATTCACCCAATTAAATGGCATTAACTCACCCTAAACTTTTGCCTCGGAAACCCAGTTCAAAACCATCAAGGAACTGTTGACTCTTGTCTTTAACCTAGATCGACCACTTTTCTAAATAGATGTGATAAAATACCTTCTTAAATGGACTAATGGAGATTTGTAAGAGTAAGTATACAAGAACATTTCCTCAAAATTTGAATCAAAAAAATATCTTAATAAGTTGTATTGATCGTATAAAGTCATTATATGCCTTTAAGCAACACCTCGTGCTTTGTTTGAAAGATGAGGTAGTCAAAGGGAATGTGTACCATCAATGCTAGACAGATCACACATTGTCCATCAAAATTGCCTCTAGTGGAAAAGTTGCCATCTAACTTTTTTATCTAGATGGTATAGTCATCACAAGCAATTACTTGGATAAGCTAGAGAGGTTGCAGAAGGACCTTGTGACTGAATTTGAAGTAGAACTGTAGAAGGCCTTGGAAGCTTTACATACTTGTAGAGATGGGGGTAGCAAAATCTAAAGACATAATTGTCTCTCGAAGGAGGCATACACTAGAATCACCCATTGAGATTCCTATGGAAGCCAACTAGAAAATGGATCACAAAGCAAACAACAAGAAGAACACAGAAACATGAGCAGACATTTGATTTCTTATGGCCATAAGCATGATGTCAATTAATGAATAAACAATGAAGAAGACATAGAGATTGCTTACAAAATACTGAAATATCTGAAGATAACACAAAGGATTTGTATTTTGAGAGATCTACCCCTAGAAAAGAGTAATTTGATATCGTTGAGGAGTAATTAGTTGTAGCTAGAAGTAGTGATTGAAGCAGAATAGAACCAGGAATTCATTAAGGCTTGTGGTTGGGAAGATTACCTGTGAAGTTTATGTGTGGACTGAGCACCAACGAAAAATCCAATTAAGAAGCATGACTATATTAGCATCGCAATATATTCTACATCATGACATAAGATTGGTCCTAGAAGAAAAGATAGAATCAAACAAAATGGTCTCTCATAAAAGCCCACAAATGCAAAGGCGATAGATTTTATTAAGACCATTCTAAAACAAAACCAAAGTGATGTCTGAAGAATTAAGCACGCCGACATCTGCTCCTAGCCTGTGTAGGTGTTGGAGATCACACCTGACATACATGGGCCTATCATATGATGTAGAAGTCTTTTATATTTATATTTCATTGGTCCTGTAAAAGTCTTTTATATTTCATTGTTTTTGTATCTAATCAGATCTGTTTTTTTTTGGGGGGGGGGATTCAATATAGTTATTTTTGTATCTAAAGTAAGCCACATTATTTATGATTTATAAATATAGTGAATTCTTACAATTTGAGATTTTATATACTAGATATTACCTGTAAACCTAATTTGAGATAGGACCCGTTAACTTCAAATCCCATTAAATCTGGAAACTTAAAAAAAAAAAAATCATATAGCCTGAAGCAGTGTTTTATCACCGCCTACATTGACAGACTACTCATGGTAGTCCTTTTGCAAGATCTGAATACATTCAACCGGGAAACGGAGTACATAACTTTCAAAAGAATTTGGACACTTTTTTTGACAGAAAAATGGAAAACTTAGTGTTTAGACTCCACTTTCACCAAAATTAATTTGGCCTAACTCAAGAATGACAATGACCACAGACCAGTGAAAGACAAGTACAAAGTACAAATGCCACAGCTTTAAAGAAAAATTCAAACTAAACTTTGTTTCCAGAAGCACCTTCTAACCTTATTCTTGCTAGCCAGATTGCACGTTGGAAGGCAAACCGACAAAAACCACCATATAAACATAACTTCATCAGCACTGTCTAATTAATCTGCCTAGCACGTCCGTTTGAATCAGGTTTAAGAAAGGGAAGAAAAAAAGATAAGATATCTCTAATCAAAGACTAACTTTAATTGAGACAATGCTTCTCAACAAGTAAAACTTCTCACTGAAATAAAGAAAACAAAGATGACATACAAGCAGCTGTTACATGAAACTAAGAATGCAAGCAGCAATCCGATTTCTTTATGACAAGGACGCATTGTATTCCATGAGATCCTGAATCCCTTTCAGACAATGAACATTAAATGAATATTGACTTTGCCAGTGGTCTGTGTTGTCATCAACAATTTGGCATGCTGAACTGGGCATACAGGCTCATCTGAACTATTGAGTTGAAGAAGAACCGGCATTACCCAAACCCATCTTCTGTCCTAACATGGTCAACTGCCCTACAAAGTCCTCACCAGTGAGAATTTCTGTCGTTCCATATATAACTTGCTTGATGGGCTGCTGATGCTGCGCAAGCTCCTGTAGACTGCCATATTCGACATAATTGCCACCACCAATCATGAACACAATTGCCTCTTTAAATGGTCCTTTCATTTGACCGCCACCTGCTCCTGAGGCAGACTTAGGAGCACGAGGATCAAAAGCAAGGTATGAATCTATTTCAGGATTAGGCCTCCCTTCAGTCAAGGCTTCAACTGTCCTTGTCAATGCTAGCTGCCTGTCATTAGATAAAAGATTCTTGACACCAGCTGTCACTGCACTAATTGACTGCCCATAGAGTTTCTCAGCCCAGTCAACAATATTACTTCTGCTAGCAGAATTTGCAGATGCCAATGAAACATTCAATGATTTGATCTTCTTCACATACTGAAAAGCAGCGGTATCAACCTCAGATTCTCTCAGTGCCAATTCCACAGCTTCCACTTCTGACTGATTAATGCTTTCAGAAGAAATTAGATACATGATGGCAAAGCGAAGCTTATCAATCTTTGTCCCCTTCCCTCTGAGCACAGCAAGTAGTTCATTGCGTTCAACACCACCCCTAACCATCATGTCATTTTCCTTTTTTGCATAAGAATCCAGTGATCTCTCCTTGATCTCGCCCAACAACACAGTAGCAATGTTTGTGTGCTTATCAATAACCTGCTTTCTTTCAGTCAGCTCGGGCAGTGAATTCACAGCATTCATCAAATGCTTTGTGTTACCAATTAAGTCTGTCCCATCAAATTCTGTGCCATTAGTTCCACCAGTCCTCTTATTTACCTCATCCACATCTTTCTTATACTTATTCAGCTGGGTCTCAATCTCCACTGCAACTTCAGGAAATTCTAATGATCCATTTGCAACCCAAAATGAGTCTGAGCTATCCAACTCGTAAGATCTCATCCCACCTTTTTCTCCTTGCACACTTAACCTATTCAGCTTCAACCCAAGAACATCGTGAACAAGGGGTCGATAACGAAAATCATGCTGTATAGCAACTGATAACTCAAAGGTCCTATCAAATATACACAAAACTGGGCGCTGGAAGGAGCTAACAAAATTACCGCCCTCTGTAAACAAATTGTTCTTTGCCAACATATGGTCTCGCAATCTCTGATCCAATGCTGATGCAACCATCTCTGCAGGACCACCACGTGGACACCTTATGATTGGCACAACAGCAAGTGTAGCTAATACACAAAACAAACCGTTAACAACCTTCTCTATAATCTCCTCAATTTCAAGATCTCCAGCTGAAGGATCATTCAATTGGACATAGGTGGACTTTTGAGCCAAGGAAAACAAATTATCTTCCAATGTCACAAACTCCAAGTACTGATCATGCACCTTGGATATCCGATGGATGGAATCTGAATTCAGAGTCCCAGATGCAAGATCCTCGAGAAGTGGACGAGGAATGGAGGTTGAGAAATTGAGATGAAAACTATCGTAGAGTGAGCGGGATGCATCGGCGATAATCCGCTGGATATTAGATTGATTAGGTTGAACAAAATAGACGGCAGGCACATCGTTGACAGGTTTTCGGTCCTTGTCAATGAGAAAGTAAAGGGTTACACCGTGCTTGCGCAGGTCCTTAACATGGATCAATGGGGAAAGGATGTTTTGGCAGAACTTGTCGTAGATCAGTATCTTGTACACTTCTTCGTTTGCGGTGCCCGTTGCGTTAATTGGTTGATTCAGATTCAACATCCGGGCTATGCATTCTGAGACACCAACAAACAGATCAGGCTCGAGAATATCAGTACCCGGAGTAATGATCAGGCTTTTATGTGGAAAAGAATTCTAGAAATTTGATATTTTAATCATCAAAATTAATTCCAGAAGGCGTAATCAACTATGGCGATAGAAGGCACCTTTATTAACTGTAGGAAAAGATTGAAGCTCCCTAAGCCAAAATTTTCACAAAAGCAGAAATCACAAGCAGGACGAGAATTACCGGTTTGCTTCTGACGAAGATTAAGAAACATGGTTGTGAAGCGCGAATTCTCGCCGTATAAGTTCAACTTCCGTTCTTCCTCTACTCGCAGGTGACAGCACATAAGAAGACGGGAAGGGATTGTTTTTCACCTTGTCCTTGGTACGGGATTGAGACGACTTCTCTCTCCTCAATCTCATGTTATTGGTTATGACTTATGACATGTATTGTGGTATGGGATTCCTTATTCTCAATGGTATACGTAAGTCAAGATAAAATTATCTTGAAATTTGTAAAAACTATCTCAAAATTTATAAATTCTTCTTAGATTCTGTAAATTCTTCTATGAATTTATAAACTCCTTTCTCACAATGGATTCCCAAACACACACAATGTAAATGATCAAAAGGAGCATTGTGTACATAAAATTAAAACTGGGAGTTTCTTGATGGCTCTCTCTTGGGTTGCGAGACAAAGTATTCAGTACGTGCATGGAGGATACATGTCAACGCAAAAATCCGCTCAACCGGCCCCAGAAGCAAAAGGTGATGGATAGAACAAGAAAAAGAAAGTGGAAATGGTGTCAAAAGGGATTGTGGAAGATCTAAGGGAAGAAAAGGAACATGATGGTAGGAAACAAGACAAGGAAGGTAATGTTCCACCAACTGTAGAAGCTCAACACAAGTCGTACAAACACACTCTAATGGGGTGTAATGGCTTGGCAAATGGAAGTTATCTTATGGAACAAGATGATTTCCTCTTTGAGGATGAAGATTTTTCTGGAAGATGTCTGAACCAACACAAGAGATAAAAAATCTTCCTTATGGTTCCCATCTCTCAAGAAAAGTACAATAAGTGGTGTAGGCTTTGGAATTTTTCGCTAGTACTAACTGTGCTTAGACGAAGGTTTAATCTCTATATGCTTAAATCTCATCTTGCCAAGATATGGGATTTATCTGAGTTTGAGTTGGTTGATTTACCAAATAACTACTTTGTAGTTAAATTTACTAATCAGGAACAATGGAGAAGTCATTATAGGAAAGTCCTATACGGAGGTCCCTAGGTTATTTTCCAGCATTGCATTTTGATTCAAATATGGACTCCATACTTTAACTCATTCAAGAACCCACTAAGAAGTATTATCACATGGTTCGTACACCGTAGATTCCTCTACAATACTATAATAGATATTGTATAGCAAAGATAGGGGAAAGAATAGGTCATCCATTGAGAGTGGGTCTTAATACCGATAAAGCGGGCCAGCCCATGGGTTGGCAGGCTGGAAAACCCCAACTCGCAGCCCGTCAACCTGCCAACTTTTTATTTTTTTAAAAAAATAAAAAATAAATTCTTTTTTCCTTTTTTATGCAATTTTTTCCTATAAGATTGCATATTTATGCTATTCTCTTTCAAATTCTATGAATAAATGTTCAATTATTTCCTAAAAATAGAATTTAATATCACTTTTTTCTTTGTAAAAAATATTGGGATAAAAAAATAAAAAACATATAAAACATATATTTTTTCAAAAAAAATATAAAAAGAGGGTTAGGCGGGCTGGCCCACTAACCCGCGGGCCCAACCCGCATTACCTGCTCTAGTGGGTCTACATAGTCTGGCAGATAATACAAATTCAACAACAACGGTGGAGAGAAGAAGGTATGCAAGAATCTATGTTGAACTGGACTTTCAAAAGATTCTTGTTCCATGAGTTATAATAGCTAAAGAATGTTTCAATATATGTTTTCAGTGTGGGAGGTATGTGCATCGGAGGGAAGCCTGTCCTGGAAGAAGGCTACTAACCACGCTGGTGATGACAACAATGGTGACGTTAAGATGCAAAATGCGTCAAGCAAGCCGAAAGGGGAGTAGGAGCCGATCCATGGTGCGTCTGTAGAACAGGGGTATCAGCCGGATAATCACCCCAGAATGCTAGTTGAGAGGCCGAAGAAGATAAGATCGACACCGCCGGAAAATTTTGGGCCTTGGATGCTTGTCTTTCGGTTAGCTCTGTACCGTCTAGCAAGAGGTGTAGGTCGTCCGCCCACCAACAGTGTTGCTGCTCCAAGTTCCAGGGATGTCAAAAATGAGGTGGCGTTAGTTACGTCTTCAAGGTTTGAAGCTTTGGCAAGAATGGAAAGCGAGAGTGGTGAACACGACCCGTGTTGTTAGTGGCAATATAGGCCAACTGTCTAAGATAAATGATCTTCCCCCAGAACCCCACCCTGTTGAAGCTACCTCGCTAATTGATATGCAAATGAGGCTATTAATTTAAATAGGGATAAGTTCAAAGGGACGAGAAATTGTATTTTTCCTGAAGGGTTGGATCCGAAGCCTCTTGATCCATTAATGCTAAAAGCATATGGAGAGGAGGCGCAAAAGGAAGATGCCAATATAGAGCTGGGTAACATTGAGGATGTGGTGGTTACCATAGAAAAGGAGGAACATCTTGAGGAGTTTGACTTTGTGATAGAAATAAGAGTTAGTCAGTAAGTGCTCCTCCTTTAATCATGTTTTGTCTTTATGATTATTGCATCTTGGAATTGTAGGGGGCAGGTGGTAGAACATTCCCTATCCTTATTAAGGATTTGGTTAAGAAGAATAAAATTGATATCTTATGTTTGTTTGAGCCTAGAATTAATGGGGTTAGTGCTAGGAACACTGTCCGTAAGCCTGGGTTCTTGAATTGGATTAGGATTAAGGCTTCGGGTTATTTTGGGGGAATTCAGCTCCTTTGGGATTCTACGAATTTTAAAGTGGAGTACATCACTTCCAATACTCAACTGCTACACTGCCAAATCCACAACCTGAAGCTTGGTCATCTCTTATTTCCTTCCTTTATTTATGCTGAAACTAACTATAAGAAGTGGACTCATTTTTGGCAAAATATCATGGAAATCGCTCAGCACACTGTTGAAGATTGGATTTTAGTTGGGGACTTCAATGCTTATAGTGTACCTACCAATAAACACACACTTATGGATTTTAGTTGGGGACTTCAATGCTCATAGGGTACCTACCAATAATGGGCTATCTACTAAGGTTTGGTGGGACTTATGGACCCCGCTCGAAAATCCGCTTATAAAGCTGGCTAACCAAAATCTAGATTATATTGGATAGAGTAGCAGACTATAACCCAAGTAGCACATGGGATGTGGAAAAATGGGTTTGGTTCCTTCCTCCTCGTATCCTCACCACTGTCCTACGAATCAATCCACCGTCCAATAACAAGGATGATGAGTTATGCTGGAGAGGCTCCCATGAACGCACCTTTTCTGTGAAATCTGCTTATGCGTTCATTACCAAATCAACTGTGCAGGTGGTTAATCTTTTGTATCACAAGATTTGGGGTTGGCCAGTGTCTCAAAAGATTAAATTTTCTTGTGGCAAGCAACCCATGAGAGGTTGATTACCAACTCTTTGAGAGATAAGAGAGGCTTAGCAGTGACAGGAGAGTGTCCTTTTGAGTGCAATTGTGAGGAGAGCATTATACACATCTTGATAGACTGCAAGAGAGCAAGAGAAGTATGGAGCGAATTTCTAAATCTTAACATGTATACTGCTTTCTTTTCTGGTGATTTTCAAGAATGGCTTATATAAAACATCGTACACCAACCAGGGAAGGTGAGACTCCGTCAATGGACATGGGTGAAAATTTTTGCTATCATCTGCTGGACAATTTGGAAGACTAGATGTAATTAGTTGTTTAAGTCTAATGAAGCCTCAACAAAAGAGATCTTCCATGATGCATGTTTTATATAATGGAAGATGCATCTGGTGGACGGTTCACTCACCAAATTTTGCAGGGTAGTGCTATCGAGGGTACATACTGGAAGCCGCCACTGCTAGGTTAATTAGATTGGATGTCGATGCCTCAATTCAAGAATTATATTAGGCTACATATGTTAGCCAATGTGTGGCATCAATTGTCCCACGGCGGAGGCCTAATGGGCCAAGTCATAGTCGAACCATGGTGCTTGGGCGTCTGCTCTACTGTGGGTTAAGGAAATAGAGTTGCGCCTTGACTAACAGCTACAGCTTTTGGCCTAGTGGTAAGCGCTTGATCCTCACAATTGGTATCAGAGCCAAGGTCATTGGTTCGATTCCTAGCAGGACAATTGCTGAGGGGAGATTGTTGGCCAATGTGTGGCATCAATTGTCCCATGGCGGAGGCCCGAGGGGCCAAGTCATAGTCGAACCATGGTGCTTGGGCGTCTGCTCTACTGTGGGTTAAGGAAATAAAGTTGCGCCCTAACTAATAGCTATAGCTTTTTTCCTAGTGGTAAGCGCTTAATCCTCACAATTGGTATCAGAGCCAAGGTCATTGGTTCGATTCCCAGCAGGACAATTGTTGAGGGGGAGATTGTTGGCCAATGTGTGGCATCAATTGTCCCATGGCGGAGTCCCGAGGGGCCAAATCATAGTCGAACCATGGTGCTTGGGCATCTGCTCTACTGTGAGTTAAGGAAATAGAGTTGCGCCCTGACTAACAGCTATAGCTTTTGGCTTATGGTAAGCGCTTGATCCTAACAGCATGTAGTGGGCTCATTATAGATGACTAAGGGAAGTTGATTGTAGGGTTTCAAAGGAAGCTTGGGAGTACCATAATCACAGGAGCAAAGATCTTGGCAATCCAAACAGATCGGGAGCTATGCCAAGCATTGAAGCTTAGGGATATACAAGTTTTCTCTGATTCTTTAGAAACAATCAACATTCTGATGAGAGACAATGGAACTAATCACTATCTTCGTCAAGAGATTGAAGGAACCCATTATTTGTTACATGACAACTGGAATGTAAAGCTGTATCACATCAAGGAAGTTTTGAGGTGCACTGATATTTTAGCATGAGAATCACATATACGAAGCTTACAAACCTATACTCTTGTTGATGCGCCTCTAAGTTGTAGGGAATATCTTCTACTCAATCAATTATCTAGGACAGGGTGTAAGCCTTGATTCAACTTGTAGACATTTAATTCAAGCTTAGTTTGCCTTTGTAATTGAAAAAAATAAATAAAAGTTCAAAGGGAGAGAAATGACCATGGAGCTTATTCTGTTAGTTCATTATTTAAAAAAACGTGTTACCCAAAAAAAATACAAAATCCAAATTTTCATTGTCAAATTTACAAAATGCCCACTATTCATATATTATGAACTGCACAAATCCTTTCAAACTCTACGTAATATATAAATTCGATATTTAATTGTAAAATAATGATACTTTATTCGATTTATTTTAAGAGTGCACTTATATATCCCAAAAATATGTAAAAGTACAATTAGTTTTTATGCAGTATTTTTTTCATTATTTGTTGGATGTTACTTTTTCTTCTAAGGTAAAACTACCTTTCATGTCGGAATTAAAAAAGCTGATACATCCACATCCCTCCGATATTTAATATAAAATCCAATTAAATTTTTTAAAAAATAAAAAACTAAATAAATTACTTAGTTATAATATATATTTTGAAATTCTTATGTCTATCATTTAATTTATAATTCAAATAAATTAATTTGAAGAAAAATAATAAATATATCATTTAATTAGTATCTTAATCTATAAAAAAAAGTCAATTAATCTTTATATTAAAGATCTGATTAATGTCTTCAATGTACTGTTTGAATTCTATTGGATAACATAGAAATGACTTCGATTATTTCGTTTCATTGGAGGACAAACAAATTATTTCATTTATTAAACTCTGGCAATTGCTCCTAGACATGATAATTTATACCATGGCAATCCCAGCAATTCTCGTTACTGTGTTGTCTTGCTAACTTGAATTCACTTAAAAATATTTGTCAACTAAGATACCTTTGAGCCAAAACCTCAAATCAGTTTGCAAAATCTTTGGAGTTCAGCCTCTTTGTTATTTCATGTTTCTATGGAATATCTTAGCGACATGTTAGTATTTTTAGTCTCTCAAAGTTACCCTCATTTTAGTTTTGATCCATCAAATTTAAAATCAGTGATTTTGGTTTCTCAAATTTCATTTTCCTTAAAATATTTATTCCCATAATCTAATAAAATTCTGTACCATTTTACCTTTAAAAAGATAAAATCAATGAGTTTAAATTTAAGAGATTAAAACGAAAATAAGAATAAACTTAAACGATAAAAAATTATAACAACCCCTTAGATATTCATTTTCGTGTGGTGTCGGTGAGGATGGGTAGAGGCGTAGTAGATTTCCTTCCAATGGTTCTCCACTCACCGAGCTGATGAGTCTGTAAGGGGCCCTCACGAGGTGGAAAATTGGAAATCATTAGACGATGGTTGCATACAGAATAACAGAAATACCGAGAGAATTGTATGGGAAAATTTCCTGCCACAGTGAGTTGTCAAGACTCTGGCAACTGTGTTTAGGAACGGTTGCTTTGTTTTGGAATGCTGACGATGGAGCATAAGGATGTGGCACGAGAAGATTGCTTCCGCAAAGGTTTTATGCGCTGCTGTTTTGATTTTTCTTTTCTGAAAATCCAGATGTTAAAAAAAATTGAGGAACACAAGGACGCGGGTATAATGTTTGCGTCCACCGTATAGACAATTGAGAATATGACAATGAAGAAGATGGGGCTAAAGCTAGGGTCCTCAAAGATATTTGCAAATCTTCTGGGTTTTCCCCTAGATATCAATATTTGCTGGTAGAAAGGCTTTCCAAAGAGTGTAATTTACAATGATTTTGCTTAACATTTTGCGAATAAGGAATTTTCCTAATCCCACCCTTGATTAACATTATCAAGAATGTTAGGAAATTTATTACGTATGGTTGGTCCACTACTATAGTGAACATTTTTAGAAAGCCAGTGAGTGTGTAAACTAAATTACTTCTAGTGGATTGAGTGATTTTTCTGTTCTTGACAATCTCTATGTAAATGCAAAGAGCCTTTTTGTGCTGACAAAGGTGATATAGCAACATACTCGCGAACACGTCTCCATAGCATTTGCATAACAAAAATAAAAAGGAAAGAAATTGTTCTTTGAGCTTTACATTAAACTCATGAACAAGATTGCATGAATGAAATAAGGCCTCCGAAGATTTACAGGAGTTATTCACTAACATGGGATAAAATTTAATATGTTTTTTCGGCCGTAAGATTTGCAAACCCATACTTGCATGGATCACAAGCCGCGACCCTAAATCAGGCAGGCCTCCTTAACTGAATTTAAACAATGATGAGAGCTTATAGTATCATTAGCATTCTAATTAAAAGCAGAAATATGTAATGAACATGTTGGACAGACATCTGTAGCTCATCTCAGCAACCATTAACTTTTCCCTTTAGCCATAGGAACTGCGTGGAGCTGCTAGAATAAACATCTATACAGATACTCAAGACCCGTCTATTACAGAAATGGTACAGGAACAGGATCATGATCCCTCCGAATGAGGAACAATTTACTTCAGAAAAATTTCACACAACTCTCATGCACCAACATAATAAAACCATCCTCTGCGTGTAAAAGAAATCATTCCCTTGCAGGCTAATACATCAGAGATCAGGGCATCGTCCTTCACAAGAAAAAGTTTTCCAATTCCATACGCTATTCACTAAAATACTTGTTACTCTTTGGTAACCCACCTATGGCCTCTAACCTGGTATCCCCCGTAACTTTGATCACTACTACTCTCTCCTCCACTCTCTGCACTTACATATCCTGATTTTCGGCGGTGCTTCTTTCCCCTTGATACCCCACTGTCACTGACACTCCCAGACAATAAGGGGTCATCTATTCCCCGAATCACCCTCCTTGCAGGTGATGACGATGAAGCAATGCAACTATCGTCCTTAATTCTCTTTCTATCTTTGTCATTCTTCTTAATGTTTTGAGAAATTCTATGCAGTTTCTCATTAAATCGGGTGATTCCCTTTTCTACTGGCTCCACTGCTTGATTGACTGTGAACCTCACATCTTTCACAATCTGAATGTATGAGAAACAGTGAGGCAGACACAACATAAGAAGGAACTGAAGATTAATATTGAATGCACTGAAGGAAATATTCAAATAACTAATCTATAAATATACATTTCCATTTTCCGAGGCTTCACAGTATGTCCTTGCTTTACTTGCATTATGTTTAAATAAAATAAACCGAAGTGTGAGGATATGAAGGTAAACACAATTATCATAAACATAATACAGTGTAATTAAGCTCTCCCCATATTTTCACCAAAATTATTTGAAGCTTTCAGCACATTCCATATACCATTCAGGACTGCAACTCTAACAAGGAATTTGAATAATTTTTTTTGTAAGTTCCCCACTCTTGTTTCCTTCAACATCAAGATAGTTTGATGGCTTCCTTTTAAATATTGCTCCGTCCGGTCCTTAATATAAGATCAACTTTGCAATTCAATTTCTTCATTAAAGTATATCTTTTATTAAGGTCCAGAGGGAGTATAACATTAACAAGGCAGTTTGTTTCACCTACAAGTGATTATTCACCAATTACTCCCACTTAGACAATTTTAGAATTTCTTCAACTGTTCAAGAATATCTCCATTTCTTCGCCTTAGGCAAAAAGGGGCCTTTACTAAGTACTAATCAGCATCACATGCCCAGAATTATTTCTAGTGTTGGTAAGATATAGGAAACTTACATATTCACCACCACCAATAACAACATCACGAACACTCTCTCTGATTGTCATCCCACTCCTGACATTAGCATCAGGATTAGGAAGGCGCAGCTTAGTTGGGCGCTCACTATCCCTAATCTCATCAGGATCAAGAGGACAGTCAGCAGAGTAATCTCCAAGGACTGAAACATTTCCAGGAAAGTGATCTCCCATTAGTTCATAAGGCTTTGCCGGAAACACATACAGGTGAACTGCAGAAGCAATGCCCATCTGTGCTGGATGAATAAAAGAGCTGTCAAACATTACTTTTAACCTTATCTGGAGCAGTCAATGAAATAAAACATGTTATGGAGATAGGAAAGATGTCGATGTTTCACAGTGCAAAAAGATTCAACTGTGAATTCAAGAAAGTGTGGAAAAACCAGAGAACTTAAGTATTTGATAAGCACATGAAAAATACTGCATCGAATCACTTGAGAAATAAGAAAATATGAAATCCTAAACCTTCTAGCATATTCATCCCATAGCCATGGGCCGTCTGATAATCTTAGACCAATCAAAGGGCCTGGTGTTATCAGCATTAGTATATCTGTAAATAGAGGTTCATAGCAAACATCTTATTCCAAAAAACAATACAAAGCTCTATGCACAACTTATTTTGCATGCCAAAGTGACCTGTACAAACTACAAAGCTCTACGCCCGTGGGCCATGGAGGAAGGTGTTTAAACCAATTAAAGTCGACTTCCAATTAACAAAACAGCCACCAATAAATTAAAACAGAACAACAGCACAACATTTAAATAGATATCCAATTACAGCCTCCCAACTTAATTACCCATGCCAGTGCTCAAGCTACCTCCAGTGAAGGATATCTACCTCGATGCAAATGATGAAATCTTGGACACTAGACTTCAACTGAAAGCCTTGTGCTATAGGACTTCTGAACAAACCCAAGGCATAGAGGAGAGCAATTGCCACCCCTTGCCACCAAGTCAGGAACACAATAGATTTAAAGGTCAAAAATTTAGCCAATGGCTTTATATGTGCCAATTCATCCTTTGTAGCAGCATAAAATTGAACAAGACAGTACAATGCCCATGACTGACTGAAGTTCAAAACCACCGCCAAATAAGGGTACCTACGAAAGTAGCAAAAGGTTCATGCAGTTGATACAGCTGCAGATTAAGTTTACCTAACATCATAACAGCATTATGGCACAAGCTTAGCCTATGAACACATGAAACATGAATATTTTCAAAATGATGGTATAATTAACATCCATCCGAAAAAGTGATTCACAAGAGCATCATTGACAAACAGGTGCAACCGTGCAAACACAATCAACAAAATCTCATACAAAAGGTGCAGACTGAAATATCCCAGAACTGAAGTAATACTTTTAAAGTTCTAAACTACTCATTATGTTGGCGATCTCAAGTAAATAGGCTCAATACAGCCAAAAAGTTTACAGGTACAAATTTGATATGCCACGCCCAGAATTTTCAGCTACATTTCCCATAGGTTACCTCAAAAGGCAATACAACATTCAAAAGTTCTAAATATTCCTAATTAATTTATCTCTTTTCTTTCTATAATTTCATTGGTTCTTTCTTCTTTATGTGAAATTCAAGTTGTTTTAAATATTAAATAACCCACTCTCTTCTTAGAAGTAAAATTAGTGGCCTCTGAAGATCTTAACACTAACATTTGAGATTTTATATACAAACATATATGTTATATCAAGAAAAGCTAGAATTTCAAAATGCAAGAAACTACTTAAGGTAGTTCCTTAAATTTGAATGGATAGACAAACGTTATTAGGAATGCAGACTATTAATATACTTGGAAGAAAGAGAGGAGTAAAAAACAAGAGGCAGCCACAAATTATGACAACCAGATAACGATAGTGAAGTAAAAGGAATCTACCTTCTGAGCAGTCAAAATCCATACATAAGGAAAATTGTATGCCTTTCAAGGAACTAACCAGTTAAAAGGAATTTACATGAAAAGAGAAAACAAGCAAGTTCTTCGAGACTCATAAACAACAACAACAACCACAGAAAATAATATGGATCAGAGCTGCTTCAACATGTTCTTGTAATTTGATGAACCAAACTATTCTCATTTGAGCTATTCCAAATTTTCTTACCCACATCCCCATTTAAATTCTCCTTCACAGTAAGCTCCAAAGGCTTCAAGGATTACTGCAATAATAGCACTCAGAGATTTTATTATCATCTGTAAGGGAACGCAAACATTTTGGAGGAATTAATATAAAACAAGATATTTACAGGAAAAAATGACCAAATAATAGATTATCTAAGTAACATAAGCTTACATATTGAACAATTCCAAATTTTACAATTTGGTAAAACCACCGACCAAGCTTCCAGGGTTTAAGGAAGTACTTCAAAGGAAATGGATGCTTTATAGTCCCCTTCTCGGAGCTATGCTCTAATAGAGGCATTTTTAACCTGGAACGGCCTTCTCTTTCCATAAATTCAATGGTCCTCTCCTCCCCACCTAGAAGATAGATAAAAATTAAATGAACTTGATGTTACATGTCTAACTTGAGAACACCAGTCACCAGTTTACATTTTAATATATAAAATGTTACAAATTATTATAATCACAAAATCAATTAGCTATATATTCTGTAATGCCTACAAAAGTATCAGTCAAAAAAAGAAATAGAAATGTTGTGTAAACACATTGTGACATATGGTTCAATAATATGGAAAACCTCCAGCTCACTCTTTCCCAAAAGAGACATTACCGCATCTTTCTAACGAGCTCCCAATTTAGGGGCCAGATGCAAGTTGTAAATCACAAATATCAGCATACTAAAAATATAAAATTACTAAAAGACATCAGTAGATATATTTCCAAGATAGTACATAACTACATATATGGTAATTCCTTTTTTTTATTATATTTATTTCTTTTGGGCTTCGTGTTGATTTTATGACTGGCCTACAATCTATCAAATTTATGGGTGATCACCACAGATTGGGAGGTGAAAAGTGAACCTAGATCTAGAGAAAATTGATGCAAATGACTAGGCTAGGGATAGTTCAAGGAACTTGTGGTGACTTAAGTTGTAACATGATGGTTTAATTAGTTGTATGGGCATTGTAGGAGTTCAGCACTAATTAAAAAGGGACCGATTAATTGGGAGATAATTTGGACACTTTTGGAACAATTGTCCTATAATTATAAGAGTCAATTCAAGAGCTCAAATCTAGCAATCTCATCAGGTGAACTCTGATCCTCCAACACTTCAAGTCATCAAATCATCTTAAATCACTTGTCATTTGCTCTTTTTATTTCATATTGTTCCTTTTAATCAAACATTTATTTTGCTTTTGACTATAAATTAAATGGACTAGTAAAAAGATACCTGCCTTGGGCATGACAATTGGAGTACTCTCTATGTATTACTACTGCAATCTCATATGCTTGCAAGCTCAATCACAAGCCGGAATTATAAAAAAAATTAAGATTCTAAATTATTAATACAGATTTAGAGATTCTTAAAGTACAAAAAACATAAGCATAATCAAACATTTAGAATAAGAAAAATCTTTTCATTAAAAGATGTTCATTAAAATTAAAATGGGATAAAATCTAGATTATTAATTAATGTAAAATGCAATAAAGTGGAGGGGTGAAAGAACTTAGTTCTAAAATTCTAGTTAAAGCAATATTAATATTCTTTATTTAGATTCTATGTGATAAGTACAAGCTACTTCAAAAACGTACCCAGACAAGCAACAAGGTATCTTCCAAAGCAATACATGGCAAAGGATTCATAGCAATCCCGCAGTATCGCACAGTCAACACTGATTGATGGATCCACCAATGATACAAACTGCTAACATCAACTTGAGTCAGAAGCATTCAAAATAGAATAGTTTATGCCATAAGCAGAAAACAAATGAGGAAAACAAGGAGGGGTTTCAAATTTCACAGATAGGCTCCAAAAATGGAACCCAGGATCCATGGTTGTATATTGAAATCTGTATCTTCTTGTCGACTGATCCTTTCAGAAATAATATATTACTTCAGCATCTCAAACAAATTTTGATATTAATTCACATAACTTACTGATTCTACAGCATAGCATGGAACCATTAGAATAACTCCAATCAAAAATTTTTGCTCCTAAGAAGGGCAAGGGAAAAAATTGTTAATAACGTAATTAAAGGATGCAAACTTGAAAAATGACGATTTAGAAGTTAAACATTGTAGGAGGAGAACCTCAGGATTCTTGTATGCAGAAAGGTGCTCAAACAGGAGATACATTGACAGGGTAAGAGTTATGATGACAAAGGCGCCAGCAGTTATTGCTGCCCATGTAGGAGGTGAGTAGGCCGATTGCAAAAAAACGTTGAGATGACCTAATGTCTTCATCAGATGAGGAGAACTCATGTGCATTGAGCATAATTGAATTATAAATTCATAAGAACAATGCAAAGGGTATTTCCTGTTCACATGAAGTATTACAAGATGAGAGTTCATTTAATGCAAATAGGCCTTGCAAACATACAATTTCCGAAGAATACAAATGGAATATGGTAAACTTAAAAAAATTGGAGAATTTGATGACTGTGATATGTAAAAGTCCAAAATATAACCAATAACAGCACCGGGCATCCTCTGATTTAGTTGAACAAGAAGTATCCAAAAGACTCACTAAGAATCTACTTTAGAAGTGCACAAACCATCGCCCTCCATTTCCTTTTATAATATGCAAAATAATTCAAATGCATACTGATCCGGATAGATTCGCCAAGAACTTACTTGCAACTATACCGGGGTTACAAAAAAAGTAAAGCTTTCTGACAAAGTATAAACATAAATAACATATTGTACCATACAAGTCTATCCATGACGGAACCGATCACCTGTACTTGAGCTAGGTTTAAGGTATCAAATTTCAACAATTTGAGCGCAGTAACCCCAAATAATAAATTGCAAAAAAAAATTAATCTAAAAAGCAATAGGGACAGAACAGATTGTTGGCCAAATATATACATAGTATGTATGTGGACAGAACAGAGTAAAAAAAATGAAATCTCAATATGCGTGAAATCCATACAGGGCGTTCAGACCACGGATGCAACAGGGAAGGAATAAAATGTGGTAAAGGCTAGAGTAAGTTCTGCTACAACCTAACAAAAAACTGATATTAAATCCAAAGGTTAGATAAGTGGGTTTACAAGCAAATCCGACAATCATACTATTAGGATCGTCTTCGTCGACAAAGAAAAGATTGACAAAAGGGTTTCCTTCTCCACAACACTTTGGGTCCGATAACCAAGCTAGGAAATTCCCTCTCCTTGTAGTCTCTCTCGGCGAGCGTATCTGACAATGGAATTATGCCTACGGTAAAATATGCTGCTGACTTTCAGCCTCCGCTTGGATGAAAAGTTTTGAGGAAAGAAAATGAACCGAGAAAATGTTATCACCCACTCGAATGAGGTAAATTAGTATGAAAAGAAAATGAGTAAATGGTTGAATGATTAAAATATCTTTAAATAAAAATATTTTAATAAATAATAATAAGTAAATTATTCTTAAAATATATAAAGTACAATATTAAATTAAATATGATAATGAAAAAATTATATTAATGTTAATATCATTAAATAATTTAAAATCGAATTATTTATTAAAGATATTTTTTAAGGTTATTATATTTCAAAACAAAATAAAATGACATAAAAGAAACATGGAAAATGTGAAAGGACATAAAGGTGATTCGAAATTCAAAAATCCCAAAATGGGTACTAGTATCTCAAGTGTCTTTATGAAATTACAATGAAATAATAAAAATGCCCCTAAACAAAAAAAAATTTAAAAATAAAACCCTTCAGCCATTGGCCGACTGCCGAAGCTCCAACGAGCAGTCACCGACAGGCCATTGAAGCTCCAACGGCAGCCGACCTCCTAGTGGCTGAAGGGTTTTATTTTAAAAAAAAATTATTTAAGGGCATTTTTGTCATTTCATTGTAATTTCGTAAAGACACTTGAAATACTAATATCAACTATAAGATTTTTGAATTTCGAATCATCTTTCTGTCCTTTCGCATTTTCCATATTCCTTTTATGTCATTTTCCCTAACTTATATAAAAATATATTATATTTTTAAGGTTGTGAGGTTTTAGTAATCAGTTAAAAAATAAATTATATATTAGAATATATCTTAAATATATTCTTTTAAAAAAAGAAAGTCATAGTCAGAATTTTAAAAAGTTATATGTTAAACTTAATTAGTTAAAATGAAAAAGTAATAAAAGAGTATGTGGGTAGATAAGAAAAAAAGTTTTCTCTCCATTTTCTCTCTGTGTGTGGAGAGAAAAGTTGGTGAGAAAATGTGATGGGACCTACCCTATTTTCTCTCCAACTTTTCCTTCATCATACTTTTTCTCTCATATCCAAGCAAGGAAAAAGTCATTTCTCCCCTTATTTTCTCCTTAAGTTTTCTTTCCTCCCTAATTTTCTCTTTAAGTTTTCTCTCCTCCCTCATTTTCTCTCCATCCAAGCATAGGAGTAACGAGACAAAAACCATTTAAAAGGAGGAAGATTTCAGATAGGGACCATACAGAAGCAATTTTATTTCAAATTTCCCACAAAATTATGAAACTTCACTCCACGACCTAGGGCAAAGCGAAATTAAATTTGTAGGCGAAAAGACATTTTTGCACATGCGTTATTCTTTATTCTTTTAAAGGGGTCAAAGGTTATATTTGCCGATTTATGAAGTTGCAAGGTGGCTTATATATTCAGGCAAAAAAAAAAAGAAAAAAAAGGTGGTTTATATTTCTTGTCAATCACCTAATTTTCGTTGCAAAACTCCTTATTCTACTTGTTTATAAGAAAAACCTGAATACTTGCATTTACATGGGTTGTTAATTCTCTTCTATTTCTTGTTAATCACCTAATTTTAATTATAAATCACATTATTCCAAATGTTCATTGAAAACCATTTATTGAGGTTGTCAATTCCTTTATATTTCATGTTAATAGCCTAATTTTTATTATAACTTTTCTTATTCTAGTTATTCATTAAAGACCTGAATATTTGGATTTATAGGAATTGTTAATTGTTAGTTTCCTTATATTATAAACAACTAAAGTAAGAGGATTTAATACAAAAATGAGGCGTTTAACAAAAAAAAAAAAGGACAGAGATTAACAACTCCCATGAATATAAGTATTAAGGCCTTTTTAGAAGAAATAAAGGAATTTACAATGAAAATTAGGTGATCAGTAAGAAACGCAAATGAATTATCAACACTCACAAATGTGAGTGTCCATATCTTTTATGAACAACTAAAATAAGAAGATTTACAAGATAAAATTAGGTGTAAAAAACAAGAAATATAAGGAATAAGCAACTACTCATAACTGCTGGTTGAAATTCCTCTCCACTGTGAGAGCGCTCTCTCTCCACTGTGGGAGTTAGTTACGGCGAATCTCATCGGGCGCGAAAGTTAGTTACGGTGGATCTCGTCGTGTGCAGCAGCGGGAAACGACAAATCTCACCAAGAGAGAGAACATCCACGGTGGTCAAGTGCGGAAGGAGTGCGATCCGTCGCCCACTGCGACGGTGGAAAAAGAGTGATCTACACAGTTACGCAACGTAATAGTGTAGAACAGTGAGAACACAATAAAAGAAGATGGAGGATCGAGGAACGAGTGATAGAATGAAGAACGATAGAGAGGATCGAACGATCGATCTGAAGTGGAAAACAAGAGAGCAGAAGAAAACGGGAGGAAGAGCTCTGGTTGGAAAGGTGATCACGCAGAAAAGCTTTAACCGAGCAGTAACCATACAGATGATTCGGAAAGGATGGAATCTAGCGAAGAATGAAGATCTAGAGATAGTCGAGGTGGACACTAATGCATTTATCTTTGAATTTCGACGCAAAGAAGATTATCTAAGGATCCTGAGAGGAAGACCATGGTCGATTCAAGGTGTGCTGTTGAATATTCAGACATGGAAGGATTTTATGACTTACAGGGAGGTAAATTTCGATATGTCACCCTTCTGGATCCAATTTCATGAGCTGCCATTGGAAGCAATGGAAATGGAGAACGCTGTAACGTTGGGCGCAACGATAGGAGAGGTTGTGATGGTAGAAGATCCGAGAAGGGGAGGCTTACTGACTAGAAGTTTCTTAAGAGTAAGAGTCTTAGTAGACCTGAAGAAACCGTTGATGCCGAGTATATGGACAGTGAAGCCAAATAACGAGCCAGTAAGAATAACGATCAAATACGAACGACTACAAAACTTTTGCTACAAGTGTGGCAGAATAGGACATGACCAAAAAGCATGTGATGGCTATGAAGAAGAGAAAGAAGGAGAGAATCTTGAATTTGGGAGCTGGCTGAGTGTTCAGGCTACTAGACCATTAGTTGAACAGATAAATTGTTATAAGGAGGGATGGGAGGAGCTTGAGGGAATAACAGAAAATTACAGGAAGCATAAGGGGAGCGAGGATGCAAAAATCAGTGAAGGGAGAGAGAAGGGGAATCTGAATGACAATGTCAATACTAGAATGAAGACGAAGGATGGGGTAAAGAAGATACAGATGGATAATGGGGAAGGACAAGCCAATATAACTTGTAAAAGCAAAGAAAAAGGAGATGAGGAGATATCAAATGGCTGTCAAGTAGAAGAAATTGAGGCAAAGAATGAGGAGAAGGCTCAGACTGGGAATGAAAACCAGGATGGGCAGGATGGGGATATGTCAAAAGCAATAGTTCCTTATGAAGGTGCAATCTTGGTGGAAGAGGTAACAACGGAAATGAAAAGAATGAACTTAAAAAGAGAAAGACAGGATGAAGATGAGAACAATCGGTGCAAGAAGCAAAGGAGGGAGCAAGACGAAAATGTGAACACTAACCTGCCTAGAAGAAAGATAGTGGCAAGACGTACACAAGTGAAGAATGTGAGAAATGCAAAGAAGCAGGGAAGATGGAAACAGAAGATAGAGACAACAGCAGAAGAGTATGAGGATGGCGGGATTAAAGGGAAAGAAGGAGAAGTGAACAGAATGGCGAGACTCTTAGCTGAAGGCTTAGGTGACTGGCCCCAAACAGTCACCAAAGAGCCATGAAAATTATAAGTTGGAATTGTCAAGGTTTGGGAAGAGCCTTGACAATGAAAAAATTACGGGAGGAAACATTGAAACATAAGCCCTTAATAATCTTCTTAATGGAAACAAGAATGAAGGGGAAGCAGTTACAGAAGCTGAAGAGGAGATGCATGATGGAGGAGGAATTCTATGTGGAGCCAAGGGGAAAAGGTGGTGGGTTAGCAGTTTGGTGGACTCAAGAAATAACAGTGAATATTTGCCATCACTCTGAAAATATTATTCATGTAAGTCTTGATTCCAACCTAGTAAAGCTCCCTGCCTACTTGACACTGATTTATGGGGCCCCGAGAGTAGAAGATAAGATGAGGGTATGGGATAAAATGAGAAACATAGCAGCTGGAATTGAAGGCACATGGTTATGTGTAGGAGATTTCAATGATGTATGCTCCATGGAGGAGAAAATGGGAGTGAGGCCAGCAAATATTAGTAGAGTGATGAATTTTCAATCTATGCTAGCTGATTGCAATCTGCTAGACTTAGGTTATCAGGGGGCAAAGTTTACATGGAACAATAAAAGATTGGGAAGGGACCATGTAAGGGACAAAATAGACAGGGCTATTGCAAATGTTGAATTTAGAATTGCTTTTCAGAATGCTATGGTAACACATATTGAACCTTTAGGTTCAGATCACCATATGCTGATTGTTGACTGTGACTTTAAGAATGTAAGGAGAGCCAAAACATTTAGATTTGAGGCGGCATGGACAGATCATGAGAATTTTTTGACAGAAGTAAAAAAGGGATGGGATATAAGGGGAGAGATGCAGGATAGTAGAGTGGAGGATGTTGTCAGGAGATTGGAAAACTGCAAAAGAGGCTTAATAAAACGGAATAGGATGGCTTTCCCAAATAATAGAAGACTGATTGAAAAGTTAACTGAGAAACTTGAAGACTGCAACAAGGGAATAATGACTGAAAGCACAAAGATGATGTCAGAAATAATTTCAAAAGAAATTGAACAAGCATGGGAGAGAGAAGAGAAGTATTGGTGGCAGAGATCAAGGGTAAATTGGCTCAAATATGGGGACAGAAACATAAAATTCTTCCACACAAGCACCATACAGAGGAAGGCAAGAAATAAAATCACAAAGCTGAGAAAAGAGGATGGGGACTGGTGGGAGGAAGAAGGGGACATAAATAAAGTCTTCACTAGTTTCTACTCAGAATTATTCACTTCAGCTGGAAGGAAGGAAATGGAGGAAGCAATGAGGTATGTGGAGAAGGTAATCACAGGGGAGGAAAATTCAGTCTTGGAGAAAGCAGTTACAGATGAGGAAATTAAAGATGCAGCTTACCAGTTGAATGGGGCAAAGGCCCCAGGACCTGATGGCTATTCAGGAAGCTTCTACCAAACTGCATGGGGAGAGATAAAGGGGGAGATAGT